>CM055736.1:4319201-4341734 GCA_029465975.1 Dallia pectoralis
TGTATGAATAAACAATAATGTATGAATAAACATATTATTGTCATCATTGACCTTGAGATACTGCATGTGCTATATGTAATAATCAAGACTGAGTCCTAGACAGTGAATATGGCTAAACAATAACATGCAAGCACATTAAGTTCACATGCATTCATTTGTCCTATACAGTACAATTATTTATGCCACGTGCGGTTAGACTCAATGGAATGCATACATAGCCCCTTTAAGTAACACGTTGTAAACATAACTTGTTATATGTATCCATAATATACCCAAATAAATGTGTAGCCTGTAGTCCAACACTGGTGTTACGTGGGGACGTATAAGTCCCCGAGCAATAAAATCCAGATCCAAATCCAGATTTAAACTGACCCTAATACACCACCTAACAGAAACACAAGATAAACAACCGATCTACTCCCAAATTATGCACACGATAAAGCATCAATCCGACCCCTTTAAATGCTGAATCTCCGCGTTGTACACATGTTGTAATTAATAACACCAAGGCATGCGGCCCGCCACAAATGCAGATGCGGCCCATGATGCTGACCACGTAAAAAAAAAAAAAAAAAAGTATTTATAAAAAAAAATGTAACTTATAGTTTTACAATTCATATTTCATTATTGTTTTTTTATTCATTAAACCAATAAAAGTTTGAACAATATTTATTTTTTTGTCATAAAATAATTTTGGTGATAATGTACTGGTTTCTACGGAGCACCGGAGGTGACATGAAGAAAAAAAACGAACACTAAACTCGAGAACTTTACGTTCATTCTCGAGAACTTTACGTTCATTCTCGAGAACTTTTCTTTCATTCTCGAGAACTTTACGTTCATTCTCGAGAACTTTGCCTCGGTGCTGGCCGGTCCCTGCTGATCCAGATGGGACCGGCCAAAGACACAGTGGTGATCGGGAGGATCTTCCACGTATTCAAAGCGTTTTGTCTATTCAACTCTAATATCTGATCGTTTGTCTTCTTCGTTATAACGTTAATATAAATATTAATGTTTGGTTTATGACTAGGAGCGCCAACAGCCCGCGGGCGTTGCAGTTAGTAATTAAAAAATATATATAATGTTGAAAAGCTACATCCTCGTCCATCATGACTTTTCCTAAATACGTGCATTTTACCATGTCCCGTTTTCAGAATTGCAAAATCACAAACCGAACACTATATAAAACTACTATTTACATGTGTTTGATAGTTAAACTGCCGTCCTGTCGCCAAAATCCCACGCCGCTGGGCGTTCTAATTGCGGTACCCAGACACCGATCACCTCCCTGGGCTTATGACATCAATGGTTGAATGGGCCATACGCAGACAAAAGACTGATAGATAGACATATACAATAGATTGACTGGCTTGGCTGAATTTGAATGAACTAGAAAAAAGAGGTAAGTTGATAAATAAACATGTTTCACTAAATAAACAGAACGAATTCATCCAATTGCATCTATTTATACAGCCCATTCATTGATTTTTTATTATTTATCAGTTCTGTGTCAAGCGCCTATTGTACTCAATAATTAATAACGAATAATAATCGAATAATCATCAGTGTATTGATTTAGCCTACAAGAGACTTCTACAAAATATAATTTTGTATCGAAATTAAACGAATATAAACTTTATCAATAGGCACACGGAGAAGGACATGTCTGTTGATGAACTCAAAGCCTTCATTGCGCTTTTGTAAGTCCGGGGCGCATACGGCAGAAAGAGCATGAAACTGGACTGGTTTTGGTCCGATCTATATGAACACTGTGCTCAGTGCAACCGGGTTAGTTTGCTGCTGTCTCATGTGCACTCGTAACAAGACTAATGAACACTGTGCAACCAGTTTAGTTTGCGTGTCCTGCTCAGGACACAAACAACTGAAACTGTGTGCCGATGTGGACCCGAGAGATACATATAAATAGATTCGTTTATCCGCCAATCATGCGCAAATCATTTGATTGCACGTCGCTTGTGATCTAAAATGTTTTAGCACTACATCAAAATAGGACATATTTGATGGATTTTCATTTATTCGATTTTTTTTATGTTTTTTTTATGGTTACAAGACCATAAATAGGCCTACATACTATTTTAGTAAAATGTTTTATTTCATAATTCATTGTAATGCATTGAATTCAGATAATAACACAGTAGATGATCTGATGCTGTAATGGTAAGTAGAATTATACTCTCTAATAATAATAATAAATCTAACTGTAATCATTTAGATACCTTAATGCTTAATATCTGGTTAGTTTGCATTGGTGACGCCAAATGTAAATGATATGCGGCCCGTGAAACTTGAACTTTGACTTTGTGCGGCCCACTGAAAAAAAAGGTTGAGAACCACTGCTATAGACTATATGACTGGCAGAGGTGAAGATCCGACACACACTTCAAAATTAGCCTGACCGTTTAAAAACGCGAGTGGTACTTGTTCACAATATATTGCTGTATTGATATTTAGAGCAGCGCTATTTAAAGCCTTGTTTAATGTTTCCCTTATACTTTGAGGTCCTGCCCCTCCTATAAGGTCTCTGCACCGCCCTGGTAGCTGACAAGTGATGGGCATGCCGGCAGTGTTGCCAGATTGGAATAAAGATTTCCAGGCCAACTACAGCTTAAATAGTATTAAACATTTGTGTGTAAAATATAACTTTTAATAAACAACATGCATATAAATCGAACCATTTATAACATATAAAACCTGAACAGCATACCACAATATTGCACCATATCAAATACAAATACACCACTATCACTTTACAGTTGGGTGCACAGTTCGCATATGGCGATGTACATTGTAGGTAGACCCGGCTTTATGGGAGATTTTATTTAGGCAAAATTTACACTTAATCGTTTCCGATTCATTTTCCGATTTACAGCTGTCCGTCGTCTTGTGGCTGAGATGCTAATGTGTTAGTTGACTTGTCTGTTGGCTAGACCCGCCCCCAGACCCCCACACATCTTTGCGTCATTGGTTGACACTGTGTTTGATTGACAGAAGCAACAGTTAAGGCTGAGCACAGTCAGAAAAAATGTGTGTCCGCTTGAGCGATTAGGCATTATGTTTTTTAATTTATATTTTCGTACTATGATTACTTTATTCTATTCATTTAAATCTTTGGATTATTTATATCTGATTAGCTGACATAGCCTTGTTGTGCACTTGTTGCAGAGATATGATTATATGAATGCGCATTTATGAGGTTAAGTTTAAGTAAGTGTTTGTGTATATATAAATTACGGCGTCGAGTATCACATTGCACCGGTCTGTTTGCTGCCAATTTCTCGTTTTGATTTTGCATTAACCATATGGCTAGATTTCAACCATTCCTTATGGAGAACTCAAACCAAAGTGAGTAAGTATATTGGCATTTTCGTATGCATTTCACTTATTAGATGTATGAAGCGGTTTTTGCTTCGTATTACTGGATAAATGTTGTGTTAACAATTTAGCTAAAATTAAGTTTTTAGCTCAAACTTTACATTCAAAGGCAGCTACGTTTAACTAATAAATGTAGTCTTATGTAGTCATTTTTATAAGTTTGGTCTTGTATGTTCACTGACTGTGTTTATGTGCATAGAATGGTTTTAGGTTTTGTGCATAACGTTTTGTAATAGCCAAGTGTTTGTCATATTCATGAACTGGCTAGAAGACTGGTGCCTTTTTTGTGACAATTAATTTTACACTTAAAGTTGTGTCATTTCCTCCATACTGTTAGTTTTTGGTGTTGTGCACAACATTCTGTTTAATTTGTCTGTCCCATTTATGAATGAGAAGCTGGCTTTAGCTAGCCAGAAAACTGTTGTTTTGAAATTATTGGCAAGAGAGAAAGAGTTGCGACACTCTTTGATGCCTCTAGCGGGGTGGTCACGTGGTTTATGTAAGCTTCAATAGTTCCAAACGAACCGTGAGCTCCCATTTATTTCAACGGAACTGTTAGCATCGATTGCGCTATTTAGTGGTAAAAATAAATGAAAACACATACCCAAGTACTTGATGGACTGTTATTGCATATTTGTTAATGACATTTTTACATTTGGAGCGGTAAGGTGACAACAAAAAGCTATGTTAGAAGCTTCACATTCATGTTAGCTTGAATTGCATTAGCACTAGGCTGCTAGCGTATGGTGGCTTAACCTTACATTTTACCTTACCTTTTTTAAATCAAATACGATTTAAGATGCAAAGTATCCAAAATATTGAAGAATAATAACTCATTATGCAAGGATGAATGAAATTAAGTATTATTTTTATTAAACAATGAATGAGACAACGAGAGTATGTGTATCTACCTGGAAAAACAAAGTAAAGAAACAGCGATGAATATTGTGATGTTCTGTGATGGTTCATTGGTTACAACTAACATTTTATAGATATACCATGGTTGGCTGTGCAGCATTTGGATATAAACAATCGGTCAGATAAGGGCTACAGAATGTATGGCTTCCCTAAGGACCAAGAGCGTAGGAAGAGATGGGTGGCAATGGTCAGCCGTCAAAACTTCAAAATGACAGGGTCCAGCAACAGTAAAAAAACTATGTAATGTAAGTAACGTTCACAGCAGTGACATCAGTTGGTAGCATTTCAAAGGGCAAGTGAAGACAATTATGTACAGCAGCATTATCTGCAGCATCCAGCAGCAGCATTCATCGTTAGCACCAGGCACCATCTTTTCAACCAGCCACCATGGCCAGCCTCAGCCACCAACAGCAGTCACCTCCAAAATTACACCCAGGCTGTAAAATATTGGAAAGAAATTAGTCTCCCTACTGTCTGAGTAAAAATAATTTAAACCTCATTTTGGAATATTATATTTTTTGTGTGGAATCATTTGTACTCATATAATCCAACAGCCCTTCAATGGTATAATTAAACAAACGCAAACTTATTTCTACTAGTTAGCCTATGGAATCAGACGAGCAGCTGACAAAAACCTAGATAAAACCGGTCCTTAATAAAACTTAATGATCCTAGATATTCTAATCTAATCAATAACTAAATAAAAATACATAATTACGCTGTGAAGATATATATTGAATTTGTTACTGGAGATTCCTTTACCTAGCCAGGTCAAGCTAATGAACTAGCAGGGAGTTGGTCGTCTACAAAGCTAAAAGTATATATAATTACGCTGTGCAAATAGAAATACAGATCAGCATATGCATCACAGAGTGCCTCTGATAAAATATAGACAGATTACAATTAAAAAAATGCAGGAATTCGATCAACATACCTCAAAAGTTACTCGATGCCAATGGAAATGAATGGAAGCTCCATAACCCGGAAGTGGGCGCAAAAAAGGATTACAACGGTGCGGAATGGGAGTGTCGCAACTCTTTCTCTCTATGGCTCTGGTTAGTTGGCTTGTCTGTTGGCTAGACCCGCCCCCAGACACCCACACATCTTTGTATCATATACTGTGTTTGATTGACAGGTGCAACAGTTAAGGCTGAGCACAGTCAGAAAAAATGTGTGTCCGCTTGAGCGATTAGGCATAATGTTTTTTAATTTATATTTTTGTACTATGATTACTTTATTCTATTCATTTAAATCTTTGGATTATTTATATCTGATTAATAAATTAAGAGGTCTGGTTCTAGCTGACATAGCCTTGTTGCGCACTTGTTGCAGAGAGTTTATATGAATGCGCATTTATGAGGTTAAGTTTAAGTAAGTGTTTGTATATATTACGGCGTCTAGTATCACATTGCACCGGTCTGTTTGCTGCCAATTTCTTGTTTTGATTTTGCATTAACCACATGGCTAGATTTCAACCATTCCTTATGGAGAACTCAAACCAAAGTGCGCTAGTAAGTATATTGCCACTTTCGTATGTATTTCACTTATTAGATGTATTAAGCGGTTTTTGCTTCGTATTACTAGATAAATGTCGTGTTAACAATTTAGCTAAAATTGAGTTTTTAGCTCAGAAACTTTACATTCAAAGGCAGCTACGTTTAACTAATCGATGGTTAGCTCGCTAGCTTAAGGCTGTAGTCGTTTTTATAAGTTTGGTCTTGTATGTTCACTGACTGTGTTTATGTGCATAGAATGGTTTTATGTTTTGTGCATAACGTTTTGTAATAGCCAAGTGTTTGTCATATTCATGAACTGGCTGGAAGACTGGTGCCTTTTTTGTGACAATACATTTTACACTTAAAGTTGTGTCATTTCCTCCATACTGTTAGTTTATGGTGTTGTGCACAACATTCTGTTTAATTTGTCTGTCACATTTATGAATGAGAAGCTGGCTTTAGCAAGCTAGAAAACTGTTGTTTTGAAATTATTGGCAAAGGCTTTACGGTTGGTTTACTGTAATGGTTGCAATAATATCCATGTTATATGGTTCAACAAGTCTATGTATATTGCCTATTAAATATCAGTTCAGCAAAAATCTGCCTGTTTAGGAATTCAGTATCACAAAAGGTTTTTGCTGACAGTCATGTGACATCTCTTTCCTACTGTTGTCCTTTTCTGTTCTGTCTTTCAATCAGTTCCATGTTTGACATCCCGGTTTATTTGGACTGACTCGCCTGTTACTGTACAGTACATCATCTCCAATGCATTGTGCTAAAGTAAGTAATAGTATTCTCAAGAAACACTTATGAATATTCCCTATTGTTTTATAATATAATGTATAGCAATGCCGGTTAGTTAATCAATAATGTAAACCTATTTTGCCTGTGTTTACAGCGACATTGATGCATCCATTGTGGTGCTATTAGGCTTCCTCACACATCTCCCTCTGGGTTAAAGGACAGAACCCTTGGTGAGCACTTCCATGTACATCCCTCTACAGTCAGGAGGATCATCGTCCAACAAGCCATCATCATGTACATTCTTTGAGAAGTTGATCATCTGGATGGTAAACAATTACTTTGAATAGGTTTTTTTCTCACTTACTTTTGGGAGATGATTTTTCCAGTGCGCAGCATGTACTGCTGAAGCATGGGTTTGAATTTGTCCCATTGCTCTAATAGCAGAAAATATCTTTACGGAATTTTATGTTAATTAAGGCATAATGGTGGTGTTACTGCCAACTACAAAGAAGTAAATTATGTACAATTATTTAATACTACAAACATAACCAATTTATCAAAAGGGAGGATGGAGGAAAGGGGAATGTAGGATTAGGGCAGTGCCAGTGGAATGTCAACTTATGTGCACTTATTAAATAACAGGATTTAGACCATCTATATTAATTTGTATGGAGGCTTTAACATTTTGGTTAAACTTCATACGCCACCCTAATTATACAACAGCCTGGTCCTTCTGACTCAGATGAACCAGAGTGCGCCATCTACTGGTCATTGTATGTCATCAACATCCTTCCAATCAAAATATGCATGGGTAAGAAACAAACTACAGAAGCAGCACAGGAGCATTTTGATGCATTTTAATAATGTAGTCAATGTTAGAGCACAGTGAAGAATTTGCTAAATGAGCCAGAATGACCATCACTTCTTTTATACAGAGTAGCTTTGACCACCAGAGGTGGCGATTCCCTTCCAAATAAAAAAGACCTGCAGATGGAGGGGAGGGAATGGATAGTCAAGTTGAACTATAGCAGATGCATAGGGGCTGGAGCAAGTGGCAGTGTGCTTTCAGCTGGCTACAACTAGGCTCTACGATATTTACTTTTCGCTAAGCAGCACCCTCTAATTAATATCCCTTTTTTCGCTGTTGCTAATTGATCATCTTTTCAAATGTCATAAAACCAGAGGTGGATATATTAACGTAATACATGATCTAACCCACCAGGACTTTCAATAAAATGGCTATAAAAGGTTTATTAAAAGGTATCTCTGGCTATTATGTGTGGTGATTGTTTCAGGTAGCATGAGTGAGACTGACCATGGGACACGAGGTTGATCATTCTTGTTTTATCTAAAGAAAGATTACTTTTGCAGCTCAAGTTATATTAGGGAAAATGAAAAAAAAAATTACAAAGTTCGGCTATAGATTGTGAGACATTACCATGACTCCATCAGTACGCTAATTTCCTGTCATCTGATGAGACGATGAGATAACGGTCAAGTTATATTCTTTCTCATTTCTTTCTATGGTTACATTCATATGTTATTAACATGTTATCATTAGGGACCATCTAGGATACACCAACATCGAGTGACATCGATTTGGACGAGATCCCTTCTACACATCAAGTTGTACCAGATTCTGATACGGTGCTACTAAGAAAATTGGAGAGTGCTCAACTGAATAGAGCTATACAAGTGAGTAATATTTTTGTAAATCACATAAAGTGGAAGCCAACTAACTTTATGTGATTCTGAAGCTGATTGGTTACAGCTAAGATAATATAGGATTGCTATTTCAAGGGTGGTGGAGTAATATGTAAGTGTTTTTTATACATCTAATTTGTGATTATTAAGAAATCCACATGTAATTGTAGAGTATGATGTTTAGGTTGATGGGTAAACTATCTTATTTTAAATGTATGAAACTCTGAGGCATTGACATGACAAAACGTGAACGATCTTTAGTGTAGTGGAGACTTTATATAGGCACTCTTTGTAGGACACCTATGACTGAAATACTCATCATGATCTAGAGTTTTTGCTGACTGAATTGTATATACACAAGTGATGTTATGATTAAATATAAAACAGTAGCTTAGGTAGGATCCAGTTAAGTTTTCAACATTATCTCCTTTCTGCCTACAGGAAAGCTTTGATATGGTGAGCGACTCTCTGAACTCAAACACTAGCAGATTGGCGCATTGCCTCGTCAGACAATATGGACGAGGTCCAGGTGTAGAAAAGACATGCCAAGCAGCGTGCTGCCATAGAGTCACTGATGGAGTCTAACCTGGAAAAGGAAACGAAACTCGGCTAAGTAACGCAGTCGCTCTGAGACATGAGTAAGTGAAACAGTGCCAAAAGCTCCATAACTGGACCAAAACACATGAGAAACTTAATACTGATTCTCTCTTGCTGATGTGTTTTATAGTCAAGGTCAAGTCAGGGTATTTCATTTGTCAAATGCACTGAATCACATGGCACCATTGTGAACAATAAAACTGGCGTAGTTACAATGGTTATATTAATATATGCTAATGTGCGTTATATGTATATGGGAAATTGACCAGCACATAAACTTTTTTCCTATATAAATATGATCAGGAGATTAATGTTGCTGATTGAGAAGTAAAAACTGTTTGTGAGTCTGGTAGACCGTGCCCTGATGCTCCAGTAATAGATCAGACAACAGTAGTGTGAACAGAACGTAGCCTATGTGGATATAGTCCTCTATGAAGTTCCATGCTTTTATAAGGCATTGCGTATGGTATATGACTTGCACAGAAGAGAGATCAGCCGATTATAGGTTTTGCTGACTTAACCACCTTCTGCTCTACTGTGTATTGTAATTATAATTATAATCAGTATGCAAGCTGTGGTAATTGGTATATGTATAATAGTTCATCAGATTATGTAATTTGTTTTTTGATGTCTAGGCCAGAATACTGTATATAGTAGTAATTTAAAGGGCTTCATAAATAACATGTGATTGGTTGATTGCTGTAGGCCAGGGGTCCTTTATAAATAACATGTGATTGGTTGATTGCTGTAGGCAGGGGGTTGACTGCATTGGAGATGGACAAGGACATCCAAGAAGCGAGTGACTTGGTTGAGGAGTTCCTTGGGAAGAAGCATCACAAGATCCAGAAGTTCTTGTTACACATTGAAGCTTCTATAACACGTCTTCATGAGCTCTGTGGATTCAAAAACAGAAGGATCAACCAGCTGGAAGCTTAAGGAGGAGAATGCAGCTCACCAGCTTCAGATCCGTAGGCTGCGGGACACGATCATGTCAGGGAAACAAAGTTCTGCTGAGGAATCTCTTGAGCAGGTGATGAAATCTCCTATGCTTCAGAGCCTACCCCTGACAGAGGTCACCCCAGCCCTAGTCAAGTATTCCAGGCTTCCCTCAATAGCAACAAATGAGCAGAAGTTCATAACAAATCTACCAAAGATTTGTGACGGTGCCACCATGTCACCATGAACTTGTCTACTTTCACCAGGCAAGCCCAGGACATGGAGAGTGTGGACACCAACGTGCATGAGCTCATGGAAGACGACAAGAAAGCCATGTAGTCTTCCACACGCCATGTCTCCACCTCGTCCTCTGACCGCTTCGTAGATGAAGAGCAGGCCAGAGTAAAGATGGCACGTCACCTCTCCATCATGATACCTGACAGTGGGCCAGTAGAGAAGCCACTCAGGAGGAGACAACAATGTTGGTACTGAAAAACCTACTGACCGAGACAGCTGACTGGAAGGAGGATCTTGAAAGGTACAAGATGAAGATTGTGGTGGAGGGGATACTGGAGAGCTTGATGATGGGGGAGACCTGCCAGGTGAATATGCAGTCTCAGATGACTAACCTGAAACTACTAATGCAGGCTGCTATCAGGCCATGGAGGGAATGAAACTGGCCTGCCTACTCCAGAAGTTCACTGCCTTCAAATCCATAAAGCAAGTCAGGTATGGTTTTTATTCCCATTGTCTTATTTTAGATATATTATTGTTTTTTTTTACCCAGTAGTGAAATATTTTTCCTCATGCTTTTTTTCAGCACAACACTGACTGTTAGGATGTGGGCAGCACGGGAGCTGAAGGATGGGAGGTCAGTGAAGGAAATGTACTCCTTCCTGACCAAGCTGGATGTGTACCGGAAACAGGTGTTAGAAGGTTGGAGTGGCAAATGGGCTGAATTGTAACGCAACCGCAAAACCTGCCGTGCACAGATGCTGTATCTATTCAATGAGGTAAGCAGGAGGAATGGTTGATCCAAAACTAAATACGGTTGTGTCATTCTCAATAATTGCAGTACCTATGAATCACTCATAGATGCATGGCTTTACATGTGGCTTTAATGGTAATAATTAATAAGGATGTTATGCTCATATAAATTGGTAAAGGTAAAACGTATTTGGACAGAGCCTTTCCTCTTCAACTTACATTTTAGACCCATATTTCCCAAAGAAAGAAGCTTCCATTTAGCTGCATCCATTCTATGTGAGGTTCTGTATATACGGTATGTAGTCCTGCTTCAGGAAGTGTGGGGGTAACTTTTCCCAACTTGTTTTCTTTGGCATCTGTCTGCATTTCAGAGCATTTTGTTTGTACTCCGCTGTACTTTATCAGAATCATGTAACATTTAAATATTTGAATATATAAATGATGGCCCCATGAAATATAAATTAAGAAAGTTCCTTACATTTCCTCAGATCTGAAGACTGCAAGTTGCACCTGTTTCCTCCAGTGCCACGCCCCAGCAACCCCCATCCATTTCAGATCATTAAGACCTGCAAGCTGGCCAGGTCCCCAACGGCAGCTGTCAACCGCTGCCACCGTCTGCCCCCAATAGCTCGGGCCGTCCCCTGGTGCCCGCCAGAGCAGAGACCAAACTACCTGCCTTAATGATTACGACTGCATATTCACCTGGCAGGTCTCCCCCATCATCAAGCTCTCCAGTATCCCCTCCACCACAATCTTCATCTTGTACCTTTCAAGATCCTCCTTCCAGTCAGCTGTCTCGGTCAGTAGGTTTTTCAGTACCAACATTGTTGTCTCCTCCTGAGTGGCTTCTCTACTGGCCCACTGTCAGGTATCATGATGGAGAGGTGACGTGCCATCTTTACTCTGGCCTGCTCTTCATCTACGAAGCGGTCAGAGGACAAGGTGGAGACATGGCGTGTGGAAGACTACATGGCTTTCTTGTCGTCTTCCATGAGCTCATGCATGCTGGTGTCCACACTCTCCATGTCCTGGGCTTGCCTGGTGAAAGTAGACAAGTCCATGGTGACATGGTGGCACCGTCACAAATCTTTGGTAGATTTGTTATGAACTTCTGCTCATTTTTGCTATTGAGGGAAGCCTGGAATACTTGAATAGGGCTGGGGTGACCTCTGTCAGGGGTAGGCTCTGAAGCATAGGAGATTTCATCACCTGCTCAAGAGATTCCTCAGCAGAACTTTGTTTCCCTGACATGATCGTGTCCCGCAGCCTACGGATCTGAAGCTGGTGAGCTGCATTCTCCTCCTTAAGCTTCCAGCTGGTTGATCCTTCTGTTTTTGAATCCACAGAGCTCATGAAGACGTGTTATAGAAGCTTCAATGTGTAACAAGAACTTCTGGATCTTGTGATGCTTCTTCCCAAGGAACTCCTCAACCAAGTCACTCGCTTCTTGGATGTCCTTGTCCATCTCCAATGCAGTCAACCCCTGCCTACAGCAATCAACCAATCACATGTTATTTATAAAGGACCCCTGGCCTACAGCAATCAACCAATCACATGTTATTTATGAAGCCCTTTAAATTACTACTATATACAGTATTCTGGCCTAGACATCAAAAAACAAATTACATAATCTGATGAACTATTATACATATACCAATTACCACAGCTTGCATACTGATTATAATTATAATTACAATACACAGTAGAGCAGAAGGTGGTTAAGTCAGCAAAACCTATAATCGGCTGATCTCTCTTCTGTGCAAGTCATATACCATACGCAATGCCTTATAAAAGCATGGAACTTCATAGAGGACTATATCCACATAGGCTACGTTCTGTTCACACTACTGTTGTCTGATCTATTACTGGAGCATCAGGGCACGGTCTACCAGACTCACAAACAGTTTTACTTCTCAATCAGCAACATTAATCTCCTGATCATATTTATATAGGAAAAAAGTTTATGTGCTGGTCAATTTCCCATATACATATAACGCACATTAGCATATATTAATATAACCATTGTAACTACGCCAGTTTTATTGTTCACAATGGTGCCATGTGATTCAGTGCATTTGACAAATGAAATACCCTGACTTGACCTTGACTATAAAACACATCAGCAAGAGAGAATCAGTATTAAGTTTCTCATGTGTTTTGGTCCAGTTATGGAGCTTTTGGCACTGTTTCACTTACTCATGTCTCAGAGCGACTGCGTTACTTAGCCGAGTTTCGTTTCCTTTTCCAGGTTAGACTCCATCAGTGACTCTATGGCAGCACGCTGCTTGGCATGTCTTTTCTACACCTGGACCTCGTCCATATTGTCTGACGAGGCAATGCGCCAATCTGCTAGTGTTTGAGTTCAGAGAGTCGCTCACCATATCAAAGCTTTCCTGTAGGCAGAAAGGAGATAATGTTGAAAACTTAACTGGATCCTACCTAAGCTACTGTTTTATATTTAATCATAACATCACTTGTGTATATACAATTCAGTCAGCAAAAACTCTAGATCATGATGAGTATTTCAGTCATAGGTGTCCTACAAAGAGTGCCTATATAAAGTCTCCACTACACTAAAGATCGTTCACGTTTTGTCATGTCAATGCCTCAGAGTTTCATACATTTAAAATAAGATAGTTTACCCATCAACCTAAACATCATACTCTACAATTACATGTGGATTTCTTAATAATCACAAATTAGATGTATAAAAAACACTTACATATTACTCCACCACCCTTGAAATAGCAATCCTATATTATCTTAGCTGTAACCAATCAGCTTCAGAATCACATAAAGTTAGTTGGCTTCCACTTTATGTGATTTACAAAAATATTACTCACTTGTATAGCTCTATTCAGTTGAGCACTCTCCAATTTTCTTAGTAGCACCGTATCAGAATCTGGTACAACTTGATGTGTAGAAGGGATCTCGTCCAAATCGATGTCACTCGATGTTGGTGTATCCTAGATGGTCCCTAATGATAACATGTTAATAACATATGAATGTAACCATAGAAAGAAATGAGAAAGAATATAACTTGACCGTTATCTCATCGTCTCATCAGATGACAGGAAATTAGCGTACTGATGGAGTCATGGTAATGTCTCACAATCTATAGCCGAACTTTGTAATTTTTTTTTCATTTTCCCTAATATAACTTGAGCTGCAAAAGTAAATCTTTCTTTAGATAAAACAAGAATGATCAACCTCGTGTCCCATGGTCAGTCTCACTCATGCTACCTGAAACAATCACCACACATAATAGCCAGAGATACCTTTTAATAAACCTTTTATAGCCATTTTATTGAAAGTCCTGGTGGGTTAGATCATGTATTACGTTAATATATCCACCTCTGGTTTTATGACATTTGAAAAGATGATCAATTAGCAACAGCGAAAAAAGGGATATTAATTAGAGGGTGCTGCTTAGCGAAAAGTAAATATCGTAGAGCCTAGTTGTAGCCAGCTGAAAGCACACTGCCACTTGCTCCAGCCCCTATGCATCTGCTATAGTTCAACTTGACTATCCATTCCCTCCCCTCCATCTGCAGGTCTTTTTTATTTGGAAGGGAATCGCCACCTCTGGTGGTCAAAGCTACTCTGTATAAAAGAAGTGATGGTCATTCTGGCTCATTTAGCAAATTCTTCACTGTGCTCTAACATTGACTACATTATTAAAATGCATCAAAATGCTCCTGTGCTGCTTCTGTAGTTTGTTTCTTACCCATGCATATTTTGATTGGAAGGATGTTGATGACATACAATGACCAGTAGATGGCGCACTCTGGTTCATCTGAGTCAGAAGGACCAGGCTGTTGTATAATTAGGGTGGCGTATGAAGTTTAACCAAAATGTTAAAGCCTCCATACAAATTAATATAGATGGTCTAAATCCTGTTATTTAATAAGTGCACATAAGTTGACATTCCACTGGCACTGCCCTAATCCTACATTCCCTTTCCTCCATCCTCCCTTTTGATAAATTGGTTATGTTTGTAGTATTAAATAATTGTACATAATTTACTTCTTTGTAGTTGGCAGTAACACCACCATTATGCCTTAATTAACATAAAATTCCGTAAAGATATTTTCTGCTATTAGAGCAATGGGACAAATTCAAACCCATGCTTCAGCAGTACATGCTGCGCACTGGAAAAATCATCTCCCAAAAGTAAGTGAGAAAAAAACCTATTCAAAGTAATTGTTTACCATCCAGATGATCAACTTCTCAAAGAATGTACATGATGATGGCTTGTTGGACGATGATCCTCCTGACTGTAGAGGGATGTACATGGAAGTGCTCACCAAGGGTTCTGTCCTTTAACCCAGAGGGAGATGTGTGAGGAAGCCTAATAGCACCACAATGGATGCATCAATGTCGCTGTAAACACAGGCAAAATAGGTTTACATTATTGATTAACTAACCGGCATTGCTATACATTATATTATAAAACAATAGGGAATATTCATAAGTGTTTCTTGAGAATACTATTACTTACTTTAGCACAATGCATTGGAGATGATGTACTGTACAGTAACAGGCGAGTCAGTCCAAATAAACCGGGATGTCAAACATGGAACTGATTGAAAGACAGAACAGAAAAGGACAACAGTAGGAAAGAGATGTCACATGACTGTCAGCAAAAACCTTTTGTGATACTGAATTCCTAAACAGGCAGATTTTTGCTGAACTGATATTTAATAGGCAATATACATAGACTTGTTGAACCATATAACATGGATATTATTGCAACCATTACAGTAAACCAACCGTAAAGCCTTTGCCAATAATTTCAAAACAACAGTTTTCTAGCTTGCTAAAGCCAGCTTCTCATTCATAAATGTGACAGACAAATTAAACAGAATGTTGTGCACAACACCATAAACTAACAGTATGGAGGAAATGACACAACTTTAAGTGTAAAATGTATTGTCACAAAAAAGGCACCAGTCTTCCAGCCAGTTCATGAATATGACAAACACTTGGCTATTACAAAACGTTATGCACAAAACATAAAACCATTCTATGCACATAAACACAGTCAGTGAACATACAAGACCAAACTTATAAAAACGACTACAGCCTTAAGCTAGCGAGCTAACCATCGATTAGTTAAACGTAGCTGCCTTTGAATGTAAAGTTTCTGAGCTAAAAACTCAATTTTAGCTAAATTGTTAACACGACATTTATCTAGTAATACGAAGCAAAAACCGCTTAATACATCTAATAAGTGAAATACATACGAAAGTGGCAATATACTTACTAGCGCACTTTGGTTTGAGTTCTCCATAAGGAATGGTTGAAATCTAGCCATGTGGTTAATGCAAAATCAAAACAAGAAATTGGCAGCAAACAGACCGGTGCAATGTGATACTAGACGCCGTAATATATACAAACACTTACTTAAACTTAACCTCATAAATGCGCATTCATATAAACTCTCTGCAACAAGTGCGCAACAAGGCTATGTCAGCTAGAACCAGACCTCTTAATTTATTAATCAGATATAAATAATCCAAAGATTTAAATGAATAGAATAAAGTAATCATAGTACAAAAATATAAATTAAAAAACATTATGCCTAATCGCTCAAGCGGACACACATTTTTTCTGACTGTGCTCAGCCTTAACTGTTGCACCTGTCAATCAAACACAGTATATGATACAAAGATGTGTGGGTGTCTGGGGGCGGGTCTAGCCAACAGACAAGCCAACTAACCAGAGCCATAGAGAGAAAGAGTTGCGACACTCCCATTCCGCACCGTTGTAATCCTTTTTTGCGCCCACTTCCGGGTTATGGAGCTTCCATTCATTTCCATTGGCATCGAGTAACTTTTGAGGTATGTTGATCGAATTCCTGCATTTTTTTAATTGTAATCTGTCTATATTTTATCAGAGGCACTCTGTGATGCATATGCTGATCTGTATTTCTATTTGCACAGCGTAATTATATATACTTTTAGCTTTGTAGACGACCAACTCCCTGCTAGTTCATTAGCTTGACCTGGCTAGGTAAAGGAATCTCCAGTAACAAATTCAATATATATCTTCACAGCGTAATTATGTATTTTTATTTAGTTATTGATTAGATTAGAATATCTAGGATCATTAAGTTTTATTAAGGACCGGTTTTATCTAGGTTTTTGTCAGCTGCTCGTCTGATTCCATAGGCTAACTAGTAGAAATAAGTTTGCGTTTGTTTAATTATACCATTGAAGGGCTGTTGGATTATATGAGTACAAATGATTCCACACAAAAAAATATAATATTCCAAAATGAGGTTTAAATTATTTTTACTCAGACAGTAGGGAGACTAATTTCTTTCCAATATTTTACAGCCTGGGTGTAATTTTGGAGGTGACTGCTGTTGGTGGCTGAGGCTGGCCATGGTGGCTGGTTGAAAAGATGGTGCCTGGTGCTAACGATGAATGCTGCTGCTGGATGCTGCAGATAATGCTGCTGTACATAATTGTCTTCACTTGCCCTTTGAAATGCTACCAACTGATGTCACTGCTGTGAACGTTACTTACATTACATAGTTTTTTTACTGTTGCTGGACCCTGTCATTTTGAAGTTTTGACGGCTGACCATTGCCACCCATCTCTTCCTACGCTCTTGGTCCTTAGGGAAGCCATACATTCTGTAGCCCTTATCTGACCGATTGTTTATATCCAAATGCTGCACAGCCAACCAT
This sequence comes from Dallia pectoralis, assembly GCA_029465975.1. NCBI lineage: Eukaryota > Metazoa > Chordata > Actinopteri > Esociformes > Umbridae > Dallia > Dallia pectoralis. The sequence goes on from CM055736.1 coordinate 4,336,674, forward strand.
GGTATATCTATAAAATGTTAGTTGTAACCAATGAACCATCACAGAACATCACAATATTCATCGCTGTTTCTTTACTTTGTTTTTCCAGGTAGATACACATACTCTCGTTGTCTCATTCATTGTTTAATAAAAATAATACTTAATTTCATTCATCCTTGCATAATGAGTTATTATTCTTCAATATTTTGGATACTTTGCATCTTAAATCGTATTTGATTTAAAAAAGGTAAGGTAAAATGTAAGGTTAAGCCACCATACGCTAGCAGCCTAGTGCTAATGCAATTCAAGCTAACATGAATGTGAAGCTTCTAACATAGCTTTTTGTTGTCACCTTACCGCTCCAAATGTAAAAATGTCATTAACAAATATGCAATAACAGTCCATCAAGTACTTGGGTATGTGTTTTCATTTATTTTTACCACTAAATAGCGCAATCGATGCTAACAGTTCCGTTGAAATAAATGGGAGCTCACGGTTCGTTTGGAACTATTGAAGCTTACATAAACCACGTGACCACCCCGCTAGAGGCATCAAAGAGTGTCGCAACTCTTTCTCTCTTGCCAATAATTTCAAAACAACAGTTTTCTGGCTAGCTAAAGCCAGCTTCTCATTCATAAATGGGACAGACAAATTAAACAGAATGTTGTGCACAACACCAAAAACTAACAGTATGGAGGAAATGACACAACTTTAAGTGTAAAATTAATTGTCACAAAAAAGGCACCAGTCTTCTAGCCAGTTCATGAATATGACAAACACTTGGCTATTACAAAACGTTATGCACAAAACCTAAAACCATTCTATGCACATAAACACAGTCAGTGAACATACAAGACCAAACTTATAAAAATGACTACATAAGACTACATTTATTAGTTAAACGTAGCTGCCTTTGAATGTAAAGTTTGAGCTAAAAACTTAATTTTAGCTAAATTGTTAACACAACATTTATCCAGTAATACGAAGCAAAAACCGCTTCATACATCTAATAAGTGAAATGCATACGAAAATGCCAATATACTTACTCACTTTGGTTTGAGTTCTCCATAAGGAATGGTTGAAATCTAGCCATATGGTTAATGCAAAATCAAAACGAGAAATTGGCAGCAAACAGACCGGTGCAATGTGATACTCGACGCCGTAATTTATATATACACAAACACTTACTTAAACTTAACCTCATAAATGCGCATTCATATAATCATATCTCTGCAACAAGTGCACAACAAGGCTATGTCAGCTAATCAGATATAAATAATCCAAAGATTTAAATGAATAGAATAAAGTAATCATAGTACGAAAATATAAATTAAAAAACATAATGCCTAATCGCTCAAGCGGACACACATTTTTTCTGACTGTGCTCAGCCTTAACTGTTGCTTCTGTCAATCAAACACAGTGTCAACCAATGACGCAAAGATGTGTGGGGGTCTGGGGGCGGGTCTAGCCAACAGACAAGTCAACTAACACATTAGCATCTCAGCCACAAGACGACGGACAGCTGTAAATCGGAAAATGAATCGGAAACGATTAAGTGTAAATTTTGCCTAAATAAAATCTCCCATAAAGCCGGGTCTACCTACAATGTACATCGCCATATGCGAACTGTGCACCCAACTGTAAAGTGATAGTGGTGTATTTGTATTTGATATGGTGCAATATTGTGGTATGCTGTTCAGGTTTTATATGTTATAAATGGTTCGATTTATATGCATGTTGTTTATTAAAAGTTATATTTTACACACAAATGTTTAATACTATTTAAGCTGTAGTTGGCCTGGAAATCTTTATTCCAATCTGGCAACACTGCCGGCATGCCCATCACTTGTCAGCTACCAGGGCGGTGCAGAGACCTTATAGGAGGGGCAGGACCTCAAAGTATAAGGGAAACATTAAACAAGGCTTTAAATAGCGCTGCTCTAAATATCAATACAGCAATATATTGTGAACAAGTACCACTCGCGTTTTTAAACGGTCAGGCTAATTTTGAAGTGTGTGTCGGATCTTCACCTCTGCCAGTCATATAGTCTATAGCAGTGGTTCTCAACCTTTTTTTCAGTGGGCCGCACAAAGTCAAAGTTCAAGTTTCACGGGCCGCATATCATTTACATTTGGCGTCACCAATGCAAACTAACCAGATATTAAGCATTAAGGTATCTAAATGATTACAGTTAGATTTATTATTATTATTAGAGAGTATAATTCTACTTACCATTACAGCATCAGATCATCTACTGTGTTATTATCTGAATTCAATGCATTACAATGAATTATGAAATAAAACATTTTACTAAAATAGTATGTAGGCCTATTTATGGTCTTGTAACCATAAAAAAAAAACATAAAAAAATCGAATAAATGAAAATCCATCAAATATGTCCTATTTTGATGTAGTGCTAAAACATTTTAGATCACAAGCGACGTGCAATCAAATGATTTGCGCATGATTGGCGGATAAACGAATCTATTTATATGTATCTCTCGGGTCCACATCGGCACACAGTTTCAGTTGTTTGTGTCCTGAGCAGGACACGCAAACTAAACTGGTTGCACAGTGTTCATTAGTCTTGTTACGAGTGCACATGAGACAGCAGCAAACTAACCCGGTTGCACTGAGCACAGTGTTCATATAGATCGGACCAAAACCAGTCCAGTTTCATGCTCTTTCTGCCGTATGCGCCCCGGACTTACAAAAGCGCAATGAAGGCTTTGAGTTCATCAACAGACATGTCCTTCTCCGTGTGCCTATTGATAAAGTTTATATTCGTTTAATTTCGATACAAAATTATATTTTGTAGAAGTCTCTTGTAGGCTAAATCAATACACTGATGATTATTCGATTATTATTCGTTATTAATTATTGAGTACAATAGGCGCTTGACACAGAACTGATAAATAATAAAAAATCAATGAATGGGCTGTATAAATAGATGCAATTGGATGAATTCGTTCTGTTTATTTAGTGAAACATGTTTATTTATCAACTTACCTCTTTTTTTCTAGTTCATTCAAATTCAGCCAAGCCAGTCAATCTATTGTATATGTCTATCTATCAGTCTTTTGTCTGCGTATGGCCCATTCAACCATTGATGTCATAAGCCCAGGGAGGTGATCGGTGTCTGGGTACCGCAATTAGAACGCCCAGCGGCGTGGGATTTTGGCGACAGGACGGCAGTTTAACTATCAAACACATGTAAATAGTAGTTTTATATAGTGTTCGGTTTGTGATTTTGCAATTCTGAAAACGGGACATGGTAAAATGCACGTATTTAGGAAAAGTCATGATGGACGAGGATGTAGCTTTTCAACATTATATATATTTTTTAATTACTAACTGCAACGCCCGCGGGCTGTTGGCGCTCCTAGTCATAAACCAAACATTAATATTTATATTAACGTTATAACGAAGAAGACAAACGATCAGATATTAGAGTTGAATAGACAAAACGCTTTGAATACGTGGAAGATCCTCCCGATCACCACTGTGTCTTTGGCCGGTCCCATCTGGATCAGCAGGGACCGGCCAGCACCGAGGCAAAGTTCTCGAGAATGAACGTAAAGTTCTCGAGAATGAAAGAAAAGTTCTCGAGAATGAACGTAAAGTTCTCGAGAATGAACGTAAAGTTCTCGAGTTTAGTGTTCGTTTTTTTCTTCATGTCACCTCCGGTGCTCCGTAGAAACCAGTACATTATCACCAAAATTATTTTATGACAAAAAAATAAATATTGTTCAAACTTTTATTGGTTTAATGAATAAAAAAACAATAATGAAATATGAATTGTAAAACTATAAGTTACATTTTTTTTTATAAATACTTTTTTTTTTTTTTTACGTGGTCAGCATCATGGGCCGCATCTGCATTTGTGGCGGGCCGCATGCCTTGGTGTTATTAATTACAACATGTGTACAACGCGGAGATTCAGCATTTAAAGGGGTCGGATTGATGCTTTATCGTGTGCATAATTTGGGAGTAGATCGGTTGTTTATCTTGTGTTTCTGTTAGGTGGTGTATTAGGGTCAGTTTAAATCTGGATTTGGATCTGGATTTTATTGCTCGGGGACTTATACGTCCCCACGTAACACCAGTGTTGGACTACAGGCTACACATTTATTTGGGTATATTATGGATACATATAACAAGTTATGTTTACAACGTGTTACTTAAAGGGGCTATGTATGCATTCCATTGAGTCTAACCGCACGTGGCATAAATAATTGTACTGTATAGGACAAATGAATGCATGTGAACTTAATGTGCTTGCATGTTATTGTTTAGCCATATTCACTGTCTAGGACTCAGTCTTGATTATTACATATAGCACATGCAGTATCTCAAGGTCAATGATGACAATAATATGTTTATTCATACATTATTGTTTATTCATACATTATTTATGCATGTAAGTAGTGATGATAATAAGTACAGACTTACTTAACTAAACATCCCAATTGTAATATTGATATTATTGTATGTGCTAATTAGGTGTTATTTCTGTTTATTCCTAGAACCACACACACATACACATCCATACACACCCAAATACATACCTACTCAACCCACCTGCCAGCAAGGGATTTGTTCTGTTGTGGTGATCAATAAAGGACATCAACGAATACTACGCCTTGTCTTTAACCAGACACCTTGTGACTGTTCACCTTCCTAACCTGACTGAGTACATATTTTTCAGTAGATGCTGCGAAGTCAACAGTGGAGTCTGTGAGATTCTTTTGAGTGCTGCAACATCTGTACACCATGTTTAGCTCCTTCACACAGAGATGGGAGATTTTCAAGACAAACGTACCACAGATGACCCTAAAGGCCATATCCAACACGCGATAGGAATGCCGCGTGGAAAGTGTGAAAGTGCTGCGCTATCAGCTTCCTGGTGTCGGCGAAGCTCTTCTCTCACTGGTCGATCAACAACAAAAATAGGTATGTACGAGTCTATGATTTTAGTGTGTTAGGCTACTTATTAGGGTGTTTTTAACCTATTTATAAACATAAACCAGACCCGGTGCCAGGATCATATTGAGCTGTTTCAGTGCAATGGACAGTGGTG
>CM055736.1:4342234-4358271 GCA_029465975.1 Dallia pectoralis
CTTCAATTTAAAGGCTCTACACTTTTCCAGAGGATGAGGTTTATTGTGAAGTGGACAGAGCTTGGCTAGATCCCTACCACCCTTCCTGTCCGTTTCTGTTCTATCCATTGAGCTTGAATCTGCTGTAGCTAGGACATCCGTCTTACGAACAGATATTGAGCTCTGGACACCATCGCGCTTGGCTATAGGCCTTTCCTGGCCGTAAGGGGCACGACTGTTGTTTCTTAAAACAAAGCTAGGGTCATTTCTAGTCTTTGCCTGACTGTCAACAAAGTCAACGAAAAAGGAAAATGGGGGAAAGCAAACTCTGTGTCGATCTTTATATTTAGAACCGGCAGAAAGCCATTTCTCCTGTAAGCCTGGTGGCAATTTTTCAACAACGGGGTTAATGCCTCGAGGCGTGTCTAAGTAACTAAGGCCAGGCAAGTACCCATCATTTTTAGCTGTGAGTAGCTCCATGAGCAGGTCACTCAGTTCTCTTAGTCTGATGTTTTCATTTGAAGCGAGACGGGGAAAACTGTCTAGCCGCTTAAACAAGGCTCTTTCAATCGCTTCTGGTGTAGCGTAGCACTCTTGGAGTCTTGTCCAGGATAACTGAAGTGCTGCTTGAGGGTTTGTAACGTGTGCGGCCTGAATTCTTTTCACGTGCTGTGATGAATTGGCTCCAAGCCATTTTCCCAGTAAATGTAACTCCTCACTGGCTGTTAGATCTAAGCCCTGAGTGGCATTAACAAAAGAGGAGTGCCATGCTCGAAAACTCTCAGGCTGATCATCAAATTTAGTAAGCCCTGTAGTTACTAACTCCCTGCGGGCTAGATACTTGGCAAAGTCTATCATCCCAGTGGCTGATGTGGTAGGAGGGTCTTTGATGTCGCTCCTAGGTGGGTGATCTAGATTGCTCCCTTGTCTGAAGAAGGTGGGGCTCTGTTGGTGATGGGCTTTGTAGGGGGCATAAATATGAGGGCTGTGTTGCTGCAGGTGTATCTGGTGTTCTGAAGTCGGTAGATACTCACTGTGCGCTGTCAGCCTCGGCATTGTGGGTGAGACATCATGGTGCATCATGGAAGCACTTAACTCATGGATATCCTGCCTCTTTAATGGTGGTGGCTCGTTAATGAGATGATGAGACGGTGAGCCTGGGGGGGGTGTGTTAGCGTTGAAGCTGACATGGGCCTGATGTTCCAGGTACGTTTCCCTTCGTTGTCTAATTGTCTGAGGTGGGACGCTGCTCCTGACGCTGCGGATATCCTCGCGTTCTGTTCCTGCTGCAGCCTCTAACACTTCTGCCTTCGCGATGGCAGCAGCTGCTATTTTCTCCAGTTCTAAAGCTTCTAAGTCTGCTTCTAGTGTAGCTTTTTCCAAGTCCAACTTGGCTCTCTGTTTCTTCAACTCCAGCTCCTTTTGTGGAAACGTGACCCTGGTACGTGCAGCTTCAGCTGTGGCTCTGGCTATAGCAGCGGCGCTGGCTACTGAGCACTTGGAGGAAGATGTTTTCTTAGAGCTGGACGCTGATGATTTCTCATGCATTTCCATATTCTGGGTTTCCATAGTTGTGACGTATGAATCCATCTGAAGATAAGAATTTTCACTGTACTGTTCTCTTTATGTGTTGTACTCCCGTGTTAACATAAATAAACAGCCAGCCAAACTCTTCTCAATGAGCCAGGTAAGCGAGCGCACTTGCTCCTTTTAATTACTTGCACAAAGTAATTATAAACACGACATCACTGAAATGGAATGAAACTAAAGAAGAGAATACACAAAAAACATAATGAGCTATTATTGGCAACAAGAAAACATGCAACTATTGTTATCTGCAAAGCTACAATAGTTAAAAGAATTCGTTTTCTGTACAAACTTAGAAATGTGCATAATGTGATTATAACATAAGCAAAAACATATTAACTGAGCACTTACATTCTTTGCTTTCTGAAGGAACACAACTTTTAGAAACAAACCAGCAAGCATGTCAACTCTCTTTCAGCAAACTTCTACTTCCTGTTTCCTGTACTCATTTTAAGATATATACTGTTCTGCGACCAGCAGAGGGCAGTAATCATATGAGTCCCAATGGAAAGCACTAGCTCTACACCAGAGAGTTAAAGGGCTCTACAATGCAGCTTTCACACATTTAAAATAAGATTTTCCAGACAACAAAAAACTTGCGGGCAGAACAGTAGACTAATTACAGACTTTAGGTAGGCTAATTACAGACTTTAGCTAGGCTAATTACAGACTTTAGGTAGGCTAATTACCATTCAGTGACTTGGTAACGTAGCATTCTATCATGATAGTGTGACTTCTATGTGACTTCTACGTGCTGCACACTCCTAACCTAGGTTAGATTACAGAAGCTAGGTTTAGCTGTAACAATATCCAGAGTAACACATACTATAGATTACAGAAGCTAGGTTTAGCTGGAACAATATCCTGAGTACACATACTATAGATTACAGAAGCTATAGGTTTAGCTGTAACAATATCCTGAGTTACACATAATATAGATTACAGAAGCAATAGATTTAGCTGTAACAATATCCTGAGTAACACATACTATAGATTACAGAAGATAGGTTTAGCTGTAACAATATCCTGAGTAACACATACTATAGATTACAGAAGCTATAGGATTAGCTGTAACAATATCCTGAGTAACACATACTATAGATTACAGAAGCTATAGGTTTAGCTGTAACAATATCCTGAGTAACACATACTATCACCAGTTAATACTAGTTTCCACAGTAGAATATGCATTTGAAAGCCTGGTCACTACCACTGCTAGTTTGATTGTGTGGCTAGTTATTTGGCCTGACGTACACTGTGCTTCTAGAACAAGATCCGTATGTCCCCTTTTTGGGTGGCATAGCTGACCTACAAAGCACAAAAGGGGCAAACATGTATATGCTGAAGGGAAAAGGGAATGTGAAATAGTTTCACTCTTTTATGGGGTATGTATTAACAGAAAGCACTGGTAACTTTACCGTTGTCTTCAACAAAGTCACTCGCTAGCACACACCTGCTTGATTCTCCTGTGGACTTATAGCGGGTCAGATAACGTCCTCCTGGCGCTGGCGGTCGGGATCCAAATAGCAGCACACACTCATAACGGAGTTCGCTAAAATATTGGTGGGGACTATTTTGTCATGTTAAAATATTGATAAACCTACGGCCTTGCTTCATCAATGTATTAGCCGGCCCAGCTCACAAAAAAAATTGGCTGTGTGTGTGTGCCATCTTATAATTTTAAAATAGTTTGGATTTTAGTGTGTTTTTTTGTGGCATACAGATATAATGACAATATTTATCACAGAGGAGGATTTCCCATTTTGTGGATTTGGTTCTCTAACTGCACTGCATTCTATGTGGGTTGCAAATCCCACATTGTTTTAATGGTGTTATTTGATGCAGATATGTTGCGTTGTATGCTTATGGTGTGTTTTCTTTTACATATGTAATGAATTTCATTGTAATCATTGACTTAACACGCTGCTGTTTTCTACAGTATGGTGCTTTGGCACTGTTCGGATGAGCTGGTGTTGCAGGGACTGTTACATGTGCAGTCGACATTGTTGAGGGTTATATGCTGAGTATTTTTGTGTTGTTGACTGGCCTACGGTAACGTTTATTCATTTTTGATGCGCCGTTATTCAATATTTTTCCCGCCCTGCTGTAATGTTTTTTCATCTGATCTTTTGTCCCCACCAGTTTTTAACACAAACTGACGCCCCTGGGCTGACAGCTCATAATACCTCAGATGTTCTACATACCAGCAGTCTTAATCAGAATAACGAACCTAAACATTGTGATTCACCAGATATCCTCTGGTCTGCACTAGTGTTAAGGTGTGCAGTATGGTATCCTGACAAATGGAAACTAAACATTGTGATTCACCAGATATCCTCTGGTCTGCACTAGTGTTAAGGTGTGCAGTATGGTATCCTGACAAATGGAAACTAAACATTGTGATTCACCAGATATCCTCTGGTCTGCACTAGTGTTAAGGTGTGCAGTATGGTATCCTGACAAATGGAAACTAAACATTGTGATTCACCAGATATCCTCTGGTCTGCACTAGTGTTAAGGTGTGCAGTATGGTCCTGACAAATGGAAACTAAACATTGTGATTCACCAGATATCCTCTGGTCTGCACTAGTGTTAAGGTGTGCAGTATGGTATCCTGACAAATGGAAACTAAACATTGTGATTCACCAGACATCCTCTGGTCTGCACTAGTGTTAAGGTGTGCAGTATGGTATCCTGACAAATGGAAACTAAACATTGTGGTTCAGCAGTGGTGAATCATTTAAGTGGTTTTAGTGTTTCTTCATCAAGATGTATTGGCCGTGGCTTATCCTAAAATTAATAGATTTTCTTTAACATGGGTAAAAAAAAATTCATAAACAAAGTATTTGCATTATTTGTGAGTTTGTATGAATATTGATAACATTTCGTTCACCTACGGTGTCAGTCGCCTTCGATTAAATGTAGTTAACAGAGTAATTTTTCCTTTAAATCACATAAAGCTGATTAACATTTAAAAAAAATACCATTAACTTAAGCATACTGTACCAGTGATTAATATTTCAGACACAAAAATCAAATATATATATAGTTTTTTGCTTCATATATCTGACAGGTTTTTGTTGTACAGTTTAGCTGCACCATCCAGTGCTTCCTCAGTTTATATCTGACAGGTTTGTTGTACAGTTTAGCTGCACCATCCAGTGCTTCCTCATATATCTGACAGGTTTGTTGTTGTACAGTTTAGCTGCACCATCCAGTGCTTCCTCATATATCTGACAGGTTTGTTGTACAGTTTAGCTGCACCATCCAGTGCTTCCTCATATATCTGACAGGTTTGTTGTACAGTTTAGCTGCACCATCCAGGTAAACCGGCGGGCGGATTTGGAAGGATTATATTACGGTTAATGTAAACAGTGTTATTTTAATTGCCACAAAACCTAGATAATTCTCTTTTCTGCGTGTTTACCGTCATTTATGGTGCTGTTATTTACCTTTTTGATAACAAGAGTCACTGTTAATTTTAAACCTTTCAGATACCAACAGTTGTATTTAAGTCTATCAGATGAAGTATCTACGCACTTAAGTCAGAGGACTACCTCTATATCCCTGACCTCCAGAGAGACATTTTGGGCAAACTGCTGCAATCAAACAACGGAACACCATGGAAGAGAGTCGTCCAACACAAAGACCCAAGACAACCTGGTCTCATTCCGGAACAATAGCAGAATCTCTCATCAACAGAGTGGCCGAGGACCAGATATTAGATATGTTTTTATCAGAGCTGATCAGTCGTCCCTTCTGACATTCCATTCTCTAACATTCAAGGGATTAGTTACTACTTTGTAGCGAACTAACATACTAACAGCAGAGAAAGATGTTGATCTTTCATTTATTTAAATGGGTAAGAATAAGTAGATCATCACTTCGTGGTTCTATGCAATCAAATCAGTCAAATTTATTTTATAAAGCCCTTTTAACAACAAAGTTGTCACAAAGTGCTTTTTCAATCACCCAGCCTGAATCAGACAGAGCACACATCAACAAGTCCAACAAGAAGAACAAGTTGAACAAGTTGATACACGGCGGCTAGGAAAAACTCCCTGAAGGTCAAATTTAGGAAGAAACCTAGAGAGGAACCAGGCTCTGAGTGGTGACCAGTCCTCTTCTGGCTGTGCTGGGTGAACTATGCGTCTCCTCTGGCAAGCCTTATTGCTCCCCTACATTTTCTGAGACAGGAAAGAGAACACAGTGACTCAAGCGTTAGCTTCTCTTTAGATGGATACACAATACAAACAGGGGTCAGGGGTCAGTTCCACATGTTGTCATTAATATCACTGACACAACTGAGACACTCACCTGTTGGGAGTGCAGTGCAGCAGTTGGGCCCTGATTGATGTCCACCTCCATCAGCAGTGGGATGAGGGAGAGGTTGCAGGGGGGAGCCGCCATCTTCTTGGACACATTTATCCTGTTCATTATTGCGCTATAGTCCCACTGTTTAAATCGGACCCCTAAACAGCTTCCTGAGGAAGGCAGAGCACAGAGAGTTACCGTATCATATTCTGGTTTACATTAAGCACATTTTGACTACTAGATTATTCCTTTACTGCAGCCATGTGAAGGTGATTTCGTGAGTTCACAGGATTACGATACCTTTCTTTGGAACCCTTCATGATTAAAGCAGGGCGTTTAAACATTGATATATGGACGGTGAGAATGTTTAAACAGAGAATATCTCAGGCCCTCTGAACAATTCTGTAGAAAACGTGTACAGGGAAATTATCAAAAAACATTAAATGCAGATGTCTTCTAAGCATTTCTGATAGAATGTATCCCCTTTACCTGTGTGGAGGTGCTGTCTACACTGTCCGTGGTGAAGGACATCCTGCTCTGGTTGCTGTCGGGGACATCGAGGCCATCTGGTGGCACAGGATTCCAGCGATTATGTACTGCAGGTTCTGTGAGCTCATGACAAGGGCCCCGGGGTGCTGCAGAGAGGCACGCTTTACATATAATGTGAAAAAGAATTGTTTAGTGGAATTTTTTACAGCTTTACCTAATATTATCCAAAAGACAGAGGGAAAGCATTTTTGTAACATCAAATTGATCATAAATACCGTGAGGACATTGTGTCCCAGCCTCTTCTGAGCCTGTGTTCCTCTGCTCTACATCCTCCTCCTCTTTGAATTGTCCTCCTGGGGAGGGCTGTTACTTCTCCTTTTGACACCAGGTCTCTTAGTGCAGGTTGCTGATTGGCTGTTGGAGACTGCACTTTGGGTGGTGGAGGATTGGCCAATGGCTGCCTGGCTAGTAGATGCCCGGATATTTGCTGTCCGACTGGATGGCCCATATCGTGCAGCTTCCTGTTGTCTAGATGACCAGACTAAAGCAACTTCTGACTTGCTGGGCAAGACTGTTGTCTTAGTAGCTGCTTTTGGTTTGCTAATGTAGACTGGTTTCTTGAAGATTGCTCCAGTATGGTCAACCACGATGGTTACATCAACAATAGGAGCTGCAACTTCTGACTTGCTGGGCAAGACTGTTGTCTTAGTAGCTGCTTTTGGTTTGCTAATGTAGACTGGTTTCTTGAAGATTGCTCCAGTATGGTCAACCACGATAGTTACATCAACAATAGGAGCTGCTCGACTAGGCGCCAATGGTTTCTTGGTAACAGCTTCTGGTTGGCTTAACCGGTGGGTTTTCTTGGAGGTAGCAGCAGTTGATTGGCTGGGGCCGACTGTTGCAAGGCTTGTACCTGCTGATTGGTTGATGTGTTTTACTTCCACAACATCAACATCCATCGGCTGCTCGTCCTGGCATGAGGGGACTTGATTTTGCCATAGATTGAGGTTTGTTGTGACCTGGGGCCCTTCTGTCCAGTCCATGAAATTGTCCTCATTGTCTCTGTGGCTTGAGTTTGGTTGGAAGGTGGCTTGCACTGAGTTGGGCTGGTGCTGGCTTCCAAAGGGAGGTGTATGAAAAAATGTACTTTTCAATGTTCCCTGCAATTAAAAAAGAAATACATTATTTCATTATATAAACATTGTGTTAATTATTATTAGTTTTTTTAGAGTAACCCTGCATAGACTTGATCCAAAGATTTCTACATTATAGATAATAGGTTGCTATTTTAGACCACTCATTGAAATCTAAGCTTAACAAACCTGGTTCTGGGAGACTCCCCCAGACATGGGAGATCCACCAGTCATCTGAGTGTACAGCCATGAAGCCAAATCGTCCTTAGGGAGCCTCCTTAACACTGTCCATGTAAAATGGTCCAGAGGAAAGGGGTGGATGGGCCCAAACTGGCTTAGAAATTGGAGAAAGTCCATTATTATCAATAATATTACATGCAAATAGTATAACGGAGAAAGTCATGTGAATGCAAAGCTCTCAAGTGTCTAAATGACTTAGTATTCTCTACAACTTGCTTATATATGAACATTCTGATGACAACAGTGTTGGTGTTTGTGACATCATTAACTCTAGAGTTCTATGTTCTATTGACAAGTTCCAACCAAATAGCTATATATTAGGGGTGTGAAGAGATCTCGTATCACGGGATCTCGCGATATTTATCATGACGAGAGTTCTCATCTAGCTGAACAGAGGTTAGCGATGTCAGAAGTGTAGGGATGAAATTCCATAGAAGTAGTCCAGTAATAATATAACTTCACCTCCCACAAATTGCAACAAAACCTATTTTACTTGTATCATAGCACTAAAGGTATCCTCTTTAACATACAGAAAAGTGTTAATTGTTGACAATGATTTTAGCCAATGTAATATCAATTTGGCCTTGTTTTGCTACAGACATAAACTTTGGCATCAACTGGTCCGTAGAAGACTGTGTTTATGTGATTTGCGGAGTAGATGTATTGACTGAGTGGATCCATATCCACGTATAGAGGTGCTCACTCCATCTCCAGCCGGTCGGCTACTTTCACTACCTGCACCGGCATATGGGAACTGTGTACCTAACAGCGAAGCGAGCTGTAGCGGAGCTTAACGGTTGGGTGCACAGTTCGCATAAGGCGGGATATGTTGTGGGTAAAACCGGCTTTATATGAAATTGTGTTTTGGCAGATTCTACGGTGCGCTTTAACATTGTCTACATTATTAATAGTGCATCCAAATGCTACTGTTTTTCCAACCCATTTTCCAGCTGTAGTTTTCACAGCTTCCTGTCTCTCCTGGACTGTTAAGTGCTGCTGTTGTGGCTGTATATGAGTTGGCTCCGCCCTCCCTAACGCATCTTTAGTTCATTGGTTAATATGAGTTGGCTCCGCCCTCCCTTACGCATCTTTGGTTCATTGGTTGATGCGTCTGATTGACAGGAATTACTGCTAAGGATGTTAGTCTGAGTAGCCAGTCAGAACGTATGTGTGCACTTGAACTGTTAAGAGTGAATACTAATATGTTATCAGTGAATAATAAACGATACAATATAAATATAATACGTTATGAGTGAATAATAAACGATAATATATACATATATTGCACTCCTGTATATTATTATTGTAAATGTATAGTATTTCTAACGTTAAAACAGGCCAGCACACTAAGACAGAAGGCTTTAGGTTATTATGTCAGTTATAGCTTAAATTGATTTGCTGACAGGAGATCACTGTCAAACAAGTGCTGGACATTTATTAGAAAGTCCTCATAAACCAGCCTTTTTTGTCAGTATGCAACATAGATGCATTCAGTTGCTTTGTATTTAGATCAGGTTGTTCAGCGTAAACGTTCAATGTTTAGAACTTGTTTGTGTGACATAAATGACATACAGTTTCACTGGACCCCCTATCTCAGTTTCAAGATTTATGCTGCTATAATATTGTGACGGAGATGTAGGGAACTAGGGTGTCTAACCTTTCCCTGTGTCTTGTTTCCGTTTCCATCAAGGAGGACCTGTGCCTACTGACCACACTGTGTGATCGATTGGCCCAAAGGACATGTAGCAGACCCCTCCTAAGTCCCCACTGGTTGTGTTGCAGGCTGAGCAGCTGATGCTACCTGACCGTTCCGGCTTCCAATCTGCTAAACCTTCAACCATCCCAGTTGTCCCTTTCTGACTGTACTTGACCTCAACTATTTTATTTTGCATTTTTCTCTGCATTTAATAATTATTAACCTAAACTATTATAAGCTCACCCAGCACAGTCAGAAGAGGACTGGGCACCTGTCAGAGCCTGGTTCCTCACTAGGTTTCTTATAAATTAGAGTTCAGGCTGGGTGTTTATAAAAGCACTTTGTGAAGTTTTTGTGGCAAAAAGGGCTTTATAAAAAGAGATTGATTGATGAAGTGGAACTTACTGTGGACTGGATTGGCCGGACTTTAGATGTGTGCAGGTGTTAAGGTCGGGCAAACTGCCTAATTCTCGCTGACACTATGCGTTTTGGGGACTCCTGCAGTGAGAGATCAAAGGGTCACTACCATGTAACACCCAGATTAAAGAATGAAATAAAAACCAGACATTAATTTCCACTACTGCATCGAGCATAATGACATTTGAAAATATTTCCATACATTGTACATTGGCTACAACACAACCGAGTGAGGATGGAGTCTGCCCATAATCGCTGGGCTCGATCACTGCAGTGTGATCAGCTGCTCAGGTGCGCAACGGGCGAAACAGAACACGGGAAAGGTTAGACACCCTGAACCACATCTCCGTCTGTGTATGGCAGCATAAATCTTTGAGGCTAATAAGTCCCTGTGAAACTGCATGTCGTATGTCACACAAACAAGTTCTAAACATTGAGCATTCACGCCCAGACAACACCTGTTCTAAATAAAGCAGCTAGTGCATCTATGTGCATGCTGACAAAAGGCTGGTTTATGAGGACTTTCTAATCGTGTCAGCACTGACGTGATCTCCTGTCAATTTAAACTATAACTGACATAATAACCTGTGTGCCCCAGTGTGCTGGCCTGTTTAACGTTAAATACTATACATTTACAATAATAATATGCAGGAGTGCAATATATTTCTATATTATCGTTTATTATTCACTTTCATAGCATATTATCTTTATATTGTATCGTTTATTATTCACTAAATATATTATATTATATTTCATCTTTATTCACTCTTGGCAGTTCAAGTGCGCACATGACAATACTCCAGACTAACATCCTTAGCAGTAATTCTGTCAATCAGGCACGTAGCTGTGGGCCAAGATACAGTAGGCGGGCAGATAGCTCATATTAACAATGAACTAAAGATACTGTTAGGAAGGGGCGGAGCCAATATGTGCAGCCACAACAGCAGCATAACAGTCCAGGAAGACAGGAAGCTGTGAAAACTACAGCTGGAAAATGGTTGGAGAACATGTGAGACAATGTTAAAGCGCACCGCCAATCTGCAAAAGTGTTTCAATATAAAAGCTGGTTTGCCCACAGCATATCCGCCTTGTCTCGATGTGCACCAACCGTTAAGCTCCTTTGCAATCGCCCAGCTATTAGATACACAGTTCCCATATGCCGGTGCAGATGATGTCGACCGGCTGGAGGGTGAGCACCTCCATTTTGTGGATATGGATCCGCTCAGTCCATCTACTCCGCAAATCATAAGAGCTACAGTCTTCTAGGACCAGTTGATAGCAAGTTTATATCTATATTGTGTGTTTGAGAAACTGCATTCACATGACTTTCTCATTCTCTCTTCCATATGATATTATTGATAATAATGGACTTTCTCCAATTTCCTAAGCGGATTTAGGCCATCCCTTTCCTCTGGACACCATTTTATGGTTGGTAGAGAAGCTCCTAGGCGATTTTGGCTTCATGGCTTCTTTGCTCAGATGATGGATCTCCCATGTCTGGGGAGAGACAAGCTTAGATTTCAATGAGTGAGTCTAAAACTGCAACCTATGGATCAGGAAATCTGTCACAAATTTTCTCAAAAAAACGAATGACAATTGTACAATGTTGCTATAATGGTAATGTATTTCTTACAATGCAGAACAATAGCCATTTTCATACACCCTCCTTTGGAAGCCAGCGCCAGCCAACTCCAACCAAACCTCAAGCCACAGAGTGAGGACAATTTCATGGACTGGCAGAAAGAGCCCCAGGTCTGGCAGGCCTCAATCTGGCAAGTGATCTCATGCCAGGACGGCAGCGATGGATGTTGTGTGTGGAGTAAAACACATCAACCCAATCAGCAAGCCTTGCAACAATCGGCAGCCAATCAACTGCTGCTACCTCAAGAAACCCACCGGCCGCCAGAAAGCTGTTACCAGAAGCCATTGGCGCTGTCGGCAGCTCTATTGTTGATGCCCGGCTGTAAGACAGGCAATCTTTCAGAAACCCGGTCTACGACCAGCAGGCAAAGCTACTAAGACGTCTTGCCCAACAAGTCAGGGGCCTTCCTATTGTGATCTTGGCCATCGTGGTTGACCATACTGGGCAATCTTCGAAACCAGTCTACATTAACAAACCAAAAGCAGCTATAAGACAACAGTCTTGGCTATCAGAAGTTGCTGAGTCTGGTCATCTAGGCAACGAAACTGCACGATATGGGCCATCAGCTCAGGACAGTATCCGGGCAATCTGCCAGGCAGCCATTGGCCAATCCTCCACCGCCTGTCTCCAGCCTGGCGTAACCTACTAAGACCTGGTGTCAAGGAGGAAGTAACAGCCTCCCCAGGAGGACAGTCAAGAGAGGAGAGATGTAAGAGCAGGCAGAGAAAGCTCAGAAGAGCTGGAGGCTGCAATGGTCACTTGATACATTTATGATCAGACTGATGTTACAAAAAATGCTTTCCCTCTATGCTGGATGTGATAGGCAAATTCCACTTCAAACAATTCTTTTTCGTATATGTCTGCAGCACCCCGAAGACCTGTCATGTCAGCTGCAGTGTCGCTGAATCTAATGCCGCCAGATAACCGATGTCCCGAGCAGCAACAGGCAGAGTAATCTCACCAGGGCAGTGGGCTCTTTCCCACCAGAGACCACATTCTATCAGAAATAGCAACGATATCTGCATTTAATGTTTTTGATATTTCCTAGCCTGCTGGGCCACTACAGAGACTGTCAGAAGGCTTCAAAATCCTTCATTTCAAACATTCTCACCGTCCATATATCAATGTTTAAACGCCCTGCTAATCATGAGGGTTCCAGAAGACATGTAATCACGAAATCACCTTCACATGGCTGCAATGGGCTATTGTAGTCAAAATGTGTAATGTAAACCAGAATATAATCTGAGTAACTCTGTGCTCTGCCTTCCTCAGGCTGTTTGAGTCGATCGCAGTGGGATTGCTGGCGCAGTAATGAGCAGGATCATGTGTCAAGAGATGGCGGCTCCCCCTGTGCTGATGAGTGAGATCAATCAGGAGCTGAACTCATGCACTGCCTCCCAACAGGTGAGTGTCTCAGTTGTGTCAGTGATGTGAATGACTGCGGAACTGACTGACCTGTTTGTATTATGTATCCGTACAAAGAAAAGCTAGCAGCAGTCTGTGTTCTGCTTTCCTGTCTCAGATAGCCAGGGGAGCAATAAGCTTGCCAGGAAGGAAAGCACACATAGTTACCCAGCAGCCAGAGGGACTGATCACCACTCAAACCTGGTTCCTCTCTAGGTTTCTTCCTAGACCCAGGCAGCTAAAGCAGCATGATGTATCAACTGTTCAGCATTCTTCTTGTTGGACTGTTGTGTATTAACCTGTCTGATTCAGGCTGGAGTGTGAAAAGCTGCTGTGACAACTTTGTTGTTAAAAGGAGCTAAAATAAGGGCTGACTGTTGTTGCATCGGCTGCCAGTGATGATCTGCTATTCTTACCCATTTAAATAAATGAAGATCAACATCTCTGCTGTTAGTATGTTATTAGCTACAAAAACCAGTGGCTAATCCCTTGAATGTTGGAAATGGAATGTCAGGAGCGCGACTGAAGCATATCTATATCACAGTCTCGGCCACTCTGTTGTGAGGTCACTGGTATTACGGATGGTTTCCAGGGTGTGGCTGGATGGCTGTGTTTGGCGACTCTGCTCCATGGTGTTCACGTTGTTTGATGCAACAGTTTGCCAAAATATGCTCTGGGTCAGGAAACAGAGGCCAGTCTCTGACAAGTGCGTAGATACACTTCATCTGATAGCTTTAATACAACTGTTGGCCTCTGAAGGTTTAAAATTAACAGTGACTCTTGTTATCAAAGGTAAAATAACAGCACCATAAATGAAGACAAACAGCATGAAAAAATTGCTAGGTTTATGTGCAATTAAAACAACACTGTTGCATTAACGTGTGCAGCTCCTTCCAAATCCGCCCGCCCGTGGTGCGCTTAAACTACCCTGGCAAAACCTATCAGTATGAGGAAACTGTGCAGCTAAACTGTACAACAAACCTCGAACCATACGTGGAAGCTGGATGTGCAGCAAGCTATGCAAGCAACAAACCTGTCAGGCCTGCGTGGAAACGCAGATGGTGCAGCTAAACAGAGCCTGTCAGACGAGGAAACTTGCTGGATAATTACGTGGCACTATGCAACAACAAGCCCCTGTCAGATATCTGTGGAAACACCAGATCGTGCAGCCAAACTGTACAACAAACCTGTCAGATATGAAGCACTGGATGGTGCAGCTAAACTAGCTCTGTAACAACAAGATATGCGTGGAAGCTTTGGATAGTGCAGCTAAACTGTACAACAAACCTGTCAGATATATGAGAAAAATGTATATGTATTTGATTTTGTGTCTGAAGTCACTGTTTGTAGCTTAAGTTAATGAGTACATTTTAAATGTTGTCAGCTTTATGTATTTAAAGGAAAATTACTCTGTTAACATTTGTCGAAGCGTGAGCCGAATATTATCAATATTCATACAAACTCACAAATAATGCAAATACTTGTTTATGGTACCCATGTTAAAGAAATCTGTGAACCCCCAGAGATAAGCCCACGGCTATACATGTGATGAAGAAGCACTAAAACCACTTAAATGATTCACCGCTGCTGAACCACAATATTTAGTTTCCATTTGTCGGTCTGCTGTTACGCCTTAACGCTAGTGCGAACCGAAGGATGTCTGGTGAATGCAATGTTTAGTTTCCATTTGTCAGGGCCATACTACACGCCCAACGCGAACCGGAGGATCTGGTGAATCACAATGTTTGGATTTCCATTTGTCGGGACCATACTACACCTTAACACTAATTGCAGACCAGAAAATTATTCTGATTAAGACTGTAGTATGTAGAACATCTGGTGAGCTGGTTTGTGTTAAAGCTGGTGGATGTCAGATGAAGGCGATATTGGATGAGCGCATCCAAAATGACGATTACCGTAGGCCAGTCAACAGCACAAAAGCTCTCAGCCAGCCCTCAGCATCATCGACTGCACATGCCTGGCCAGTCCCTGCAGCACCAGCTCATCCGGAACAGTGCCAAAGCACACGCCATACTGTGAAACAGCAGGCGTGTTAAGTCAATGATTTTGTGGGAATTCATTACATATGTAAAAGAAAACACACCATAAGCATAGCGCAACATATCTGCATCAAATAACACCATTAAAACAATGTGGGATTGCAACCCATGCAGTGCCAGTGGCAAAATCTGATAAATATTGTCATTATATCTGTATGCCACAAAAAACTTCATAAAATAAAACTATACAAAAATTATGGATGGCACACACACACAGCAATTTTGTGAGCTGGGCGTCAATACATTGATGGCGCAAAGACACTGGGTTTATCAATATTTAACATGACAGATCCCCGCCAATCTGGCGAACTCCGTGTGTGCTGCTATTTGGATCCGACCGCCAGCGCCAGGAGGACGTTAATCTGACCGCTGCTCAAATCACAGGAGAATCAAGCAGTGTATGTGTAACTGTTGAAGACAGCGATAAAGATTGCAGTGCTCTGTACACACAAAAGAGTGAGCTATTTGCATTACTTCCTTCAGCATATGCATGTTGCCCCTTTTGTGCTTTCAATATCGCTATGCCACCCAAAAGAGGACATGCGGGTCTTGTTCTCGAAGCACCGGTGTGATCGGGCCAAGTAACTAGCCACACAATCAAACGACCGAACTTCAAATGCATATTCCCTGTGGAAACTAGTGACCAACAGTGATGTGCTCAATGTTACTCAGGATATTGTTACAGCTAAACTTATAGCTTCTGTAATCCCCCATAGTATGTGTTACTCAGGATATTGTTACAGTAATCCTTCAGCTCTGTCTATGTATATATTTTCCAGGATGTGTTACAGCTAAACCTATCTTCTGTAATCTATAGTATGTGTTACTCAGGATGTGTGCAACTAAATCTGTGCTTCTGTAATCTATGTGTAATGTAACTCAGGATATTGTGCAGCTAAACCTATGGCTTCTGTAATCTGCCTCAGTATGTCTACTCAGATATTATTTAGCTAAACCTAGCCTCTGTAATCTATAGTATGTGTTACTCTGAATGTGTTACAGCCAAACTAGCTACTGTAATCTGGCCTAGGTTAGGAGTGTGCCGGCACGTAGAGTCACATAGAAGTCACTATCAT
>CM055736.1:4358771-4377088 GCA_029465975.1 Dallia pectoralis
TGAGGCCTGATCCAACTGCACTTTGTTGAAAGCACGGAGTCCAGGGACACCGTCTGGTTTCAGCTGCATTCTGTTCATTCTACTGTGTTGTTCTACTGTAAATTTCTGTAAAATATTAACATTTTAGGCTGTTGTCATACTGTAATAAAAATTTTAGATATTAAAATATAACAAAATTGAATAAATGTTGAATGCCTAATGACCAATTAACTAGATATACACATTAAATCGCTAACTTCCCCATTATTATCCTCTTTATCATATACTGTAGAAGGACATCTTTAGCCTGCTTACCTGTAAAGATCATTGAGCAATGAGGCTTTGTTTCAATTAGTGGCAATTTATACATTGGATCAATTATTACGTAATAATCACAGGCACTTGGCACTAGTTACATACGGTTGCTATGGGTGAGCGGCAGTTTGGGCAGCCAATCAGAGGGTCTATAATTTGGTCCGTCTCAAATATGAAAAAATATATAACTAGCAGAATAAAAAACATTAGCCAATTATTTATTTCGTCAATAAAATGGCTGACATTGCAGAAATAATTTGCATTTGTTTGGTGATTACATAATGCGTTTTTGTATCTTTCTATCTGTGATCGTGGGTAAGGTCAGATCCTGACTGACCGTTAGCTAAAACTCTGATAGAGCTAAAGGTTAGAACCGGCGAAATTAAAAATGTATGTGTGTATGTTTGCAGAACTGCAACTTCATATGAGGTACCCGAAGTTCTAATAAAAAAAAATAACTTTTTTATTTTAGTTATTTTAGTTTTATATAGATTGATATCAACATATAAAATTGATTGTCTTTGAATAGGGGCGATAGTAGTACGGACTGTTTTAAAGCCCAGCAAGAGTCGATGGTATTATGGCTCCAGTTCGTAGCATACGACGTAGGTGGTGGATAAACGTGTGTTCTATGCACAGCATTGAATTGAGTTGTAAGTCCATCCGACTTTTCTCTTCAATAATAAAGGTCATCGTAATATTGATGTAAAAGATACAGTGGAATCATGCAACACTTGGATTCTGTCCACTTTTTTTTACACTTCTAACTCGTGATAACATTTTCAAAATCCACTGTACAGCATAAGATTTGTGTAGTTGCTAATATTCCAAGTACTAATTGATTTGTTTCAGGATGTTTCTGTTCACATATGTTGTAAACGACAGCCTGAGGATGATTATTTTTTCATGCGATGTTGCAGAGTGTCAAATACATTATATATTAGTACATCTCGAGAGTATTTTCACTTCACTAATGTTTACTTTTTATTTTTTAACAGTTTCAATAAAGACTAGAGAGCATCCACCTTGCATCCACATTATAGGAGCTCAAAGTATAAGGGGCACATTGAGCAGGGCTTTAAATAGCGCTGCTCTAAATATCAATACAGCAAACCGAGGTAAAGTTGGTTGGATATTCGATATTGGATATTCAACGGATATTCGGAGCCCGAGATCAGGTCCGGTTTTCCCGCAAGCAGTCACACTACACCCCGGTGATCGGCCGACAGAAACCTCCCGTCAGCTTATAGTTAGGGACCGTCAATAAAGTGCAATTCCCAACGTTATTAATTCTATAGCTGTTTAACCAAGTGGCAACCTTCCGGTCTCTCTCCTGAAACCAATAAGGAAGTGAGTTAAACTGCAATTCATTGAATGGCCGCTTGAGGCTGGCTCCAGAAGTGAGTCAAATCTGTATCTCCCCATGTTAAAATGATCAACTTTACAGCAGAAAAAAACATGTTGTGAGGACCTGAGGTCTATCCCTCCCTCTACCTTCCTCTATGGCCCGTATTGGCACTTCCCCCTTGTCGGCGAGGAGAGAGACAATCAAGGACAGTGACAGCAGCTGTGCTCTGTCCTCACCTGTGTCTGGTTTGCCAATTAGGCATGTATTTAAGTCTGGGGTTTCTCTGTCTGCTTTGTGGGAACATTCTATATATGTCATGCTTGACTGTACGTACCGATGGGGCAATGCGTTTCGGTATTTCTCCAGTGTTTTCTCCAGTGTTTGATCCGGTGACCGAAACGGTCTTCTGTGTGCTTCTTTTGTGCGAGACCCGAAGTGTTCGGTGAGTCTTGAAATAAAGACATTATTAATAGAATTCTCTGCGCCTGTGTCCGTTACCTGCTACCTGTGCTACCTGCCTGGGAGCCAGTCGTGACAGTATGTTCCCACCAAGAAGGACGCAGCAGAGGAAGCAGAGCTGTTTGCGGGGATGCGAACAGTCTGCGGAGGCACCGGCTTATCTGCGCCGGTGCGCGATACGGGAAGGACCCCGCTTCCTCCGCGATCATCCGCCCCACCACCCATCTGGGTGCCGGGTGGTTACGGAGCGGAGTCTGAGGAGGCGGAAGAAGAGTGGGAGGACGAGTCGGAGGAAGAGTCCGAGGAGGATGCCTTCGGCTGGGATGCGTACATCCGGAGGGATGCCTACGTCCGGCGGCTGAGCACCGCATTACCTCCCGGAGCTCTTCCTGGCAACCCGCGGGCCAAGATGGCCGCCACTCCACAACCCTGGAGGGTTGACACCCCGCAGCCCAAGATGGCTGCCGAGTTGCCGTATCGTCACCTGCCCACCCCCGCTCAAAGGTAGAGCCATTGCCTTTTCTGGACATTCCCCAGAATTTTTTTGGGGGAGGGGCAGATCCGAGGCCGAATTGGAGGTCCTGTTCGGTCTTTCTGTCCTTCCCGAAACTGGGTCTCCTGCCGACCCTGAGCCTGACCGGTACCCCGAGCCTGACCGGTATCCTGACCGGTATCCTGACCGGTATCCTGAGCCTGACCGGTATCCTGACCGGTATCCTGACCGGTATCCTGACCGGTATCCTGACCGGTATCCTGAGCCTGACCGGTATCCTGACCGGTATCCTGAGACTGACCGGTATCCTGACCGGTATCCTGAGCCTGACCGGTATCCTGACCGGTATCCTGACCGGTATCCTGACCGGTATCCTGACCGGTGTCCTGACCGGTATTCTGACCGGTACCCTGAGCCTGTCTCCGCCCCTGTGAGCCTGTCGCCGCCCCTTGTGAGCCTGTCTCCGCCCCCTGTGAGCCTGTCTCCGCCCCCTGTGAGCCTGTCTCCGCCCCCTGTGAGCCTGTCTCCGCCCCCTGTGAGCCTGTCTCCGCCCCTGCGAGCCTGTCTCCGCCCCCTGTGAGCCTGTCTCCGCCCCTGTGAGCCTGTCTCCGCCCCCTGTGAGCCTGTCTCCGCCCCCTGTGAGCCTGTCTCCGCCCCCTGTGAGCCTGTCTCCGCCCCCTGTGAGCCTGTCTCCGCCCCCTGTGAGCCTGTCTCCGCCCCCTGTGAGCCTGTCTCCGCCCCCTGTGAGCCTGTCTCCGCCCCCTGTGAGCCTGTCTCCGCCCCCTGTGAGCCTGTCTCCGCCCCCTGTGAGCCTGTCTCCGCCCCCTGTGAGCCTGTCTCCGCCCCCTGTGAGCCTGTCTCCGCCCCCTGTGAGCCTGTCTCCGCCCCCTGTGAGCCTGTCTCCGCCCCCTGTGAGCCTGTCTCCGCCCCCTGTGAGCCTGTCTCCGCCCCCTGTGAGCCTGTCTCCGCCCCCTGTGAGCCTGTCTCCGCCCCCTGTGAGCCTGTTCCCGTCTCCGAGCCCTTTCCCGTCTCCGAGCCCTTCCCCGTCTCCGAGCCCTTCCCCGTCTCCGAGCCCTTCCCCGTCTCCGAGCCCTTCCCGTCTCCGAGCCCGTCCCCGTCTCCGAGCCCGTCCCCTCTCCCGAGCCCGTCCCCGTCTCCGAGCCCGTTCCGTCTCCAGTGTACCTGTCCTCGGTCCCGTCCTTGTCACTGTCCCCGATCCCGTCCTTTCCACTGTCGTCGTTCCCGTCCCACTCACTGTCCCCGATCCCGTCCTAGTCCCCCTCTTCGATCCCGTCCTAGTCCCCCTCTTCGATCCCGTCCTTGTACCCGTCGCTTCGCCCGTCCATGCTCCGACCTCCGTCCCTCGCTCGACCTCCGCCTTTAGCTCCGCCCCCGCATTCGTCCCTTCACCCGTCCCCGTCCTTGTCTTCGTTCCCGGTCCCGTCCTTGTCTCTCATCCCGGTCCCGTCCTTGTCTCTCATCCCGGTCCCGTCCTTGTCTCTGGTCCTGCTCCCGTCCGTGTCTCTCCTTCTGTTCCCGTCCGTGGCTCTGTGCCCGTTCTCGTTTGTGCCTCTATGCCCGGTTCCACTGTCATGCCTGTGTCTGCCCCAGTCCCTGAGCCCGTGACCCTGCCCGAGCCCATGATCCTGCCTGAGCCTGGTTTCCAGCCTAAGACTCTGCCCAGGTCTAAGACTGTGCCCAGGTCTCCGCCCGGTCGACCTCCCGACCTGCATCCGCCGGGGCGACCTCCCGACCTGCATCCGCCAGGGCGACCTCCCGACCTGCATCCGCCGGGGCGACGTCCCGACCTGCATCCGCCGGGGCGACCTCCCGACCTGCATCCGCCGGGGCGACCTCCCGACCTACATCCGCCGGGGCGAACTCCCGACCCGTCTCTGCCGGGTCGACCTCCAGACCTGTTTCTGCCCGAGACCGGTTCTCTCTGCCCTGCCCGTGGGATGTTTGGCGCTGCAGGTGCAGCGCATAGAGGGGGGGGTACTGTGAGGACCTGAGGTCTATCCCTCCCTCTACCTTCCTCTATGGCCCGTATTGGCACTTCCCCCTTGTCGGCGAGGAGAGAGACAATCAAGGACAGTGACAGCAGCTGTGCTCTGTCCTCACCTGTGTCTGGTTTGCCAATTAGGCATGTATTTAAGTCTGGGGTTTCTCTGTCTGCTTTGTGGGAACATTATCTATATATGTCATGCTTGACTGTACGTACCGATGGGGTACGTTTCGGTATTTCTCCAGTGTTTTCTCCAGTGTTTGATCCGGTGACCGAAACGGTCTTCTGTGTGCTTCTTTTGTGCGAGACCCGAAGTGTTCGGTGAGTCTTGAAATAAAGACATTATTAATAGAATTCTCTGCGCCTGTGTCCGTTACCTGCTACCTGTGCTACCTGCCTGGGAGCCAGTCGTGACACATGTTTACATCCCGGTTCTCTATTTGGCTTTGGTCTATACAGCTAATTTTTCCCTTCATAACAACTGTGAGGGGGGTGAATTTTTTTATCATCCGTTTAGTTTATTAATATTTAAAGTTCTGCATAAGTAAGGGTGTGTCCAGCGGATTCCCGCATTACCGGATGCCTGCATTTTCATAAATAGCGTAACATTTATTAACACTGACTATATATGGAAGTATTTTTTGACATGTCCTCAAAGATATGTGTAAGAAATTAGCCTATAATTACTCAGTAAACAGCATCCAGGCTCCTCAGCTCCTCATTCTTGCTCTTGAAGGACTGACTAGGCCTTTTTGTAGGCTACTTTTATACTATGACACATTGTACTGTCGCTCCAGCAAATGGGCATTTTTCATGTATACACATGTTTTAACATCTCAATGAACACTGAAGTGTACATACACACTGTGATTGTCCCATACTACATTTTGTGAATTATGTCTCTCCAGTCTTTTAACAACGCCCCTGTTCCTGCTGCAAGCAACAACGGCTTTCTTACGGTGCTAGACGTCTCTGAGGATGAGGAGGACATGGAGAGGGTGAGTGGACTGCTCCAACAAATTATGGTGGTGCTTCTATGGGTAATCGTTACTGCATTTTGTCAAAGTTCTCCGTAAACATCTGTCCAGTGGTCCTTCAATCTCTCCCATGTCACATCCTTCACAGTTGAACTACCTGACCCGGCTTCTCGCAGAGACCGAACCACCCGTATGCTGTCGTTCAACATCGCGCACCTCCCGGGAACAGGCTGTGCGTATAATGTGTTCAGCCCCAGCTGCTGCATCCCTAGCCGGGTCTGGACATTCGGCGCCAGTGGCCGGTTCACACGGACTCGACCTGCCTCCGGTATCACACTACAGAGGATGTGATTGTAGAGGAGGCCTGTCTTGCACCATGGAACATGAGGAGGACCGACGGTCCCCAGCGTGCCCCATGGCCAAATGAGTCGAGGCAGTATCAGTATGAGCTCTTCCTGTGCGGAGCCCAAGGCCCGGTTCACAGTGTCGTACATCTCTCAGGGAGGGCCCACACGACGCCACTGCACCCACATGCCCCTGATTTGCTTGACACTGTCTGTGCGTGCAGGAGCAAGTACGGCAAGCGATCTTGCAGAGGATTCAAGCAAGGTTCAGCTTTATTTTAAGAAATTAAACTATATATTAGGATACTTCCTGGACGTAGCTCAACAAGAGCTTTCCTTAGCAACAATGGCATAGGTGTTCATCTAGGTTAATATTTGTTGACTCAAACTCAAACCATTCCGAGAGCCGTTATGCCCTGTGTCAACATTTTCCCTTGTATTTTAGTCTTCATCTCCAGTCGTATGTCTGGAAAATAACAGCACTTATTTCTCTTCAAATTTAATAAATTTAATTTATTGTGATATTTGGTGGGATTGATGATTTCTCAACCGAAAGTAATACATTTTACTTTTGAGGTGACATTTGTTTCGCTTCACTGAATTTTATTCTCTCTCGAATTCTTATTTTTGTTTTATATTCAAGAAGTTTTCTTTGACTTATTTTGACAGGACAGGAGAGCCAGGTCGGCGGCTCAGTCAGGTGATCCCGCTGGCCACCCATCCAGGTCTGGGCCATCCGTTCCTGGTGCCCCCCTTGTTGATTATCCGTGCACTATTCAATGTAAGTGGCTTTGTTGACATGACTGCAATACAACGTTGGCAATGCATATGAACACAAAAATAAATTTGATACAAATTCAGTAACTCAAATAAGGACAATGTATTTAACACTTGCTATACCCCCTAAAATGAAGGAAACACACTTCAAAGTGATGAATAATATTAACTCCTCTAATGAATTACTTAGACCTGGCTTTGGTTTTGATGATAATGTATGCACATTTTGTGAAGATGATTTATAGACTACGGACCATATCATTTTACTCATGCAACTTGGTACATGTATTTCGGTGTGACATACACAATTGGATAAACATAATATCTCTATCTATAAATTCTATCTCCAGAGAAATCATAACATTTGGTTTCATATTACTAAGTAAAGACAACCAACTTTGTTGAAATACACTTCTGTGCTTAGCAAAAAAACGTATTTGCATGCATTTGTCCTCAAAATGTCAGATTTTTTAAAGGAATTCAAATAGTATTAGAAAACTTTAAAAATTCTAAAAGGTTCGAAAGAACGAAAACTATAGGATATCCTGAAATACTTACCCACTGAAGTAAATTACAAAAATAACTGTGTTCTCCCCTTGTATGACAATGTCATATCACTGAACCTTGGCTTGTTTTTCTTTTGTATTATTATTATTTTTTTTTCATTTTCTGTTTTTTTCTATTAGTCTGTTCACACTAGAAGCACAGAGGCACTGACCTTTTTTCACTTTTGGCTCATTTGATCCGAGCATGTTTTGAATGGGAGAATGTTGCTGACACACAATGACCAGTAGGTGGCGCATCTTGTTTGTTATTGTGTCAGAAGGACCGGGCTGTTGTAAAATCACGGTGGCACATGAAGAAAAACCAAAATGTTAAAACCTCCTGGCAAATGAATAGAAATGGCCTCAAAGTGTCCAATATTATTTAATAAGTGCGCATAGATTTAGGCCTTTATTGTACCATATGACTGAAGTTAACCCAATATTGTCTACAATAAGTCAAAATCTATTTGGTTTAGTTTCATGTAATCAGTGTGGTAGTTTAAGTATAATAATATCACATTACATTTAGGTCATGATATTCATCTGCAGAAATTGGGACTTGGTTTCTCTGTTTTATGCGCCACCTGGTGACAGAGAACAAGATATACAAATGAAAAAAAAAATACTCTCAAAATGGCGGATACCTGACTCGGGGTGGAACTCGTGATCTTGTCATTAACGTAGGCATCAGATGATAACGTAGTGCAGTAATACACCATTTTGTTCATGTTTAACTAGAGTGTAACTATACTTTCATGCAACCCAGACAGGAGGGCCAGGTCGGCGGCTCAGTCAGGTGATCCCGCTCATAGAAATACATAATAAAAGCTAGATGCTTCGTCACCGCTGCTGGCCAATGGAGGTCGATGTCCGCAACTGGCATAAATGGTTCCAAAGAGGTATAAATAATATTCTTGATCTTTTTGATAGTTTTGCTAATATGCTGTCTTATGAACAGTTCATGTCGGTCCATGGTTTTCCAATCCCATTCAGAGAATTCAATTCTTTAACTCGTGCAATCCCATGCGGTCTAATCCAGCTGTTAAAAAACCACTTATCTTACAATGTTGGAGCTAAATTACAACCCTTGCTGAAGCTTGATGGAATTGAACTTATGGACATGAGATGTAACAATAAACATATACGCCAAATTCTTAAAAAGAAAAATAAATCTGTTCCTAGAGGCAAGTTTTTCTGGAGGGTGCAAATTGAGGACATACACTGGAAAGAAGCTTGGCTCTTGCCATATAAATATTGTATCTCAAACAAGGTTAGAGAAGTACATTTTAAAATGTTGCATAAAATTTACCCGGCTAATAATCTTATTGCAAAATTTACAAACATTGATTCTTCTTGCACGTTTTGTAAACATGACACAGAAACAATTTCTCACCTTTTTTTCAATTGTGAAATAACCTTGAAATTCTGGACAGATCTAGGGTCTCACCTCTCTGAAGCACACCAACTTAAACCGAATGCAAAAACTCCAACTCTTAAAAGGCTGCACATAAATCACCTGTCACCCTTCATATCCTATTCTCTAAACACTGAAAAAGGGTCCATAACGCATTGCGCTCCAAACAGTCCATAAACAACTTCCTCAATCCCATGATCCTTTTGTACAGCCGCCCCCAAATTGCAATGCCAATTTGCTCCTGAAGGGCTAGACTTTCTGGACCGGGTCTGTTGTAGGTCCACTGTCTGGAATGGCGGGAAGGGCTACCAGTCGGGCAACAGGACGTGTGTAAGTCTTACCCTTTATCTCGACTTCTGCGGACCTAACATGCCCGTCTGCACTAGTATGAACTTTAAGGACCCGACCGATAGGCCAGAGAGCTCTTGGTAACTGGGGGTCTACCAACATAACCACCACATTCTCCTTGAGGTCGGCAGGGCTGGTGTGCCATTTCTGGCGTACCTGTAGACTGGGTAGGTAATGCCTGATGTAGCTAGACCAGAAGTGGTCCGATAAAACTTGGCTGTGTCTCCATTGGCGCTTACATAGGATCTCAGACTCCGGGTACACTACCTGGGGAAGGGAACCATCAAGGCGACCCATTAACAGGAGATTTGGAGTCACGGGGTCCAAGTCGGTGACATCCGAAGACACATAGCCCAAAGGCTTCGAGTTAAGGATACCCTCCACCTCAATGAAGACCGTCCTCAGCACCTCTTCTGCAACTGGTTGGGCTCCCACCGTAGTATACAAGGCAGTTTTCACAGAACGAATCTCCCTTTCCCAGACTCCTCCGAAGTGTGGTGAAGCAGGCGGGTTGAAGTGAAACGAGACCTTTGCCCTGCAAGCTGTGCCTGCAGGTCTGGGGATAAATCCTAGAATGCTTCGTGCAGCTCTCTTTCTCCTCCACGGAAGTTCGTTCCTTGGTCCGAGAATATCTCAGAGGGTGTCCCCGGCGGGCAATGAATCTCCGGAAAGCCATCAGGAAGGAATCGGTACTTAGGTTGTTCAAGATATCCAGGTGGACTGCCCTTGTGGTTAGACATTTAAATATGATCCCCCATCTCTTCTCAAGCCTCCTTCCCAACTTAACCTGAAAGGGCCCGAAGCAGTCTGTTCCTGTGGAGTAGAAGACTGGCTTGCAAAGACGTTGTCGTGCTGCTGGTAGGTCAGCCATCTTGGGAACCACAGGTCGGGACTTCCATCGACGACAGTCCGTACAGCTATGCTGAAAGCGCCGGATGGCTTCTCTACCACGGAGAATCCAGAACGTTCTGCGCATCTCAGCGAACACTCTCTCAGGGCCCGGGTGGCACAGGCGGCTGTCGTAATCCTTTATTAGGAGTCTGGTGAAGTGGTGAGTTGGGTCAAGGACGATAGGGTGAGCTGTAGCATAATCTAGGTTCTCGGCTCGGCGTAACCTACCACCAACTCGGATGAGCTCTCCGGTATCATCCAGCTCCGGGGCTAAGGTGAGTAGGCGGCTACTGGTGCCAACAGCCTTACCGGCCTTAAGTAGGCGCAGCTCGTCGGGGAAACACTCTTGTTGGATTCTCCTGAAGATATGAGCCTCTGCTTCCCTATAGTCTTCAGCTTTAGGGTCGCCACCTTGGCTTGCCGCCCCATGTAGCTCTCGCGTCGTGACTTCTAAGAGTTCCTTCCAGGTAGTACACTGTATCTCGTCGGAGCCTTGAGGATTTGGAGACACCGAAGTGTGACCACAGAATGCTGATTTCCGTAATTCAGCAGTATCTTCTTCAGTGCCAGTATGTGGCATTACCGGCCACTGCTCTAAGTCTTGCAGAAGGAATGGTGGTCCCTGGCTCCATCTGTTGGGCTTTGCGAGATCCTGCAGGGTTTTGCCTCTCGTAATGTCATCTGCAGGGTTCCTAGCCGAATCGACGTAACGCCAGGCTTGACAGTTGGTAAGCTCTTGGATCTCGGCCACTCTGGTTCCCACAAAAACTTTGAAGCGACACGACTCTGATTGCAACCATGTTAGGACAGTGGTTGAATCTGTCCACAGCGTAGTCTTGTCGATCTTCAAGGTAAGCTCTTTCTCTAACAACTTGGCCAGCTGTGCTCCTGTAACTGCTGCGCAGAGTTCTAGCCTTGGCATGGAATGCAGTTGCTTAGGAGCGACCCTAGACCTAGCCATAATGAAGGAGAGGTGGAGCTTCCCATTACTGTCTTCGGTTCTCATGTAGGCGACGGACCCGTAGGCCTTCTCTGAAGCATCACAGAACACATGGACTTCTCGGATGATGTTTGAGAGATCTACTTGCTTTGGTTCGTAGCACCTAGGCAGGTTGATGCTTGGTAGAGACTGCAATTCCTCTTCCCAGGAGTTCCAAGCCTGTAGAAGATCCAGAGGAAGGAGCGGGTCATCCCAGTCCCGACGTTTATCCCACAGCCGCTGTACCAACACTTTGGCTCGGGTAGTATACGGGAGGATAAACCCAAGGGGGTCGTACTGGCTGGCGAGAACTTTATATATATTCCGCATGGTCGGCGTACCGTATTTCACCGCTCGATGTTTATAGCCTAAGGTGTCTGTTGGGCAGTGCCAACTGAGCCCCAATGTGGATTCTGGCTGTTCTTCCTCCTCTTGTGTAATCCACAGTTCAAGGCTGTCGGATCTGGCTTCCTTGGGAAGATGGCTGACTACGCTCTGGTCGTTGCTTGCCCATTGACGTAACTCAAATCCGCCAGATTTCAGGATATTTCGGAGCTTATCCACCAATTGTCTAGCTTCTGCTGGACTCGGCAAGCTCTGGAGACAGTTATCCACGTAGAAGCATCTCTCCACGGAAACCCGCACATCCTCCCCAGGTTCGCTGTTTTCTGCGACGTGACGCTGAAGGGCAAAGGTCGCGCAGCACGGGCTGCAAGTGGTTCCGAAGGGAAGTACTTGCCACTCGAATACGTCAGGGGGTTCCTCCTTCTCCTGGCGCCACAGGAAACGCAGCAACGGCCTATCTTCGGGCAATAGTTGGACTTGATGAAACATCCCTTTGATGTCTCCACTGATCCCAACCGCGTGCTCACGAAAGCGAAGCAGTACTCCTAGTAGTGAGGCTCCCAACGGGGGCCCAGGTAGGAGAGAGTCATTCAGGTTCTGATTGTTGAATTGGTATGAGCAGTTGAACACGATGCGGTTCTTACCATTATGGCTCACCATGTGGTGGGGAATATACCACGATTCGCTCTCTTGAGTGGGCGTATCCGGGCCCAACTTCTTAATGGAACCTGCCTGTGCTAACTTCTCCATCTCTATTCTGTAAGCTGCAGCTTTCTCTGGATCCTTGGCAAGCCTCCTCTCTGTGCTTCTAAGGCTGGGGATCACCGCTTCCCTTGGCGCTTGGAAGCGAGGCATGTCTTTCTTACGCAATAGCGGGGTGGCGTAGCGGAGCACGCCATCTATGTCAACCCGTATGGTTTTCGCTTCGAGCAGGCTGATGGCTTCCTGGTCTTGCTTTGATCGAGTCACTTCCTTCTCGTTCCTAAAGGGTAGTGTGTCAACCTGCCAGAGCTTCTCGACATTTCTGAGCAGTTCCTCACTTGGCGGTATGATAGAGGTCTGTAGGCACTGACGTGGCCGTAAAGGGTGATCCGTGAATCTGACCGGACCTTGTAGCATCCATCCTAGTCTAGTCTTGATGGCAGCTGGTCCGCCCCTGAGGCCTAACCTTACCGGTTCTATCGGGTTAATCAGGTGGGGGTGATCTGCCCCGATAAGGATTAAGGGTCTGGCGTTGGTAAACGACTGTAATGGAATACCAACCAGGTGTTTGTACCTCTTCTGGAGGCTAGCCACCGGGTAGGTGTGGTCGGCTAGCCCGATTCGAGATGCTGTGAATGCCCCACTTATCGGGAAAGTGGTCTTGGGCTGGCAAGCTGGAGAGATACGGAAGGAGACTGATGAGCCTTTAAGGGTCTGGATGTCCTGTCGAATAGTTCTGAGAGCCAGTTCTTCTGGGTTGCCCTGTATTCCGAGCTTCTGTGCAGCCTCGGGGAGAAGCATGGTGCGCTCCGACCCGTCGTCTAGGATAGCGTAAGTATCTAGGGTCCGGTTCCCATGGTACAAAGTCACCCTTGCCACTTTCAACAGGACACGGTTGCAGTCGACTGGTCGTTCTAGGTAAAGGACCTCTGTGGCTGTGTTAACCAGGCAGCTCTCTTCCTTAGCCGCCTCCTTTGGGGGCCTGATGTTGACTTCGTGGAGGACCTGTAGGTGAGGTCCTTGGCATATACCACAGGGCTTCTTCAGGGTGCACTGAGAGGCCTGGTGGTCTCTTCCGCAACGCCAGCACTTCTTATTGGTCTTTATCCATTCTGTTACCTTTTCCTTGTTGAGCGACTGTATTGCTGAGCACTGGTTGAGATAGTGCTCTGAGTTGTTGCAATAAGGACAGTATGGTTTTGCTCTGCCCTTCTTGTCAGTGGTTAAGCGATAGGCTACTGAGGGAGCTACTGCGTTCTCTGGGTGCGTTTTAGTCCCGTGCAGAATGGAAACGGTCCGCTTTCCCTGGCGCACTTCCAGTTTTGGTCCAGGCTTTTCTCTCCATACTTTGCCAGGTGATTGGCTGTCGTAGTCTTGGCACCAGCTCTCATACTTCAACCATTCGGAGAACTCCAGCAAAGTGTATGTGGTACCCGGTTTGTGAAACATGCGACGACGGAAATCGGATCTCATCTCCGGGGTTAGCTTGCTGAGTAAGCGTGCCACATGCGATCCACACCTAAGCTCGATGTCGCCTTCTTGGGTTCGGAGCATTCCCACTAATGATTGGATCTTCAATGCAAACTTCTCAAAGCCAGCCGTATCTCCTCGACGTACATCTGGTGAGTCCATGACGCTGGCTATTTTCTTTAGGGCAACATGGTGTGGCTGACCAAACTTTTCAGTTAGGGCTGCCATGGTGTCGGAGTAGGGTGTTGTGGAGTTGAGGAATGAGTCGGCCACCAGGCAGGCCTCTTCTAGCTTAAGGTGATCTGCAAGGATCTGGTACTTAAAGCGTTCATTCCCGTCTGGGGGCAGGAGGTTCTCTAAGGCAATCTTTAGGCGAGCAAACTCACTCGGGTCTCGGCTGCTAAAGTTGGGGATAGTTGGCCTCGGCCCTCTGTAGGTTTGTGGTGTGTTGTAGGCGGGGCCTATGCACCACTGAGGTTGGGGTTCTGGCCTAGATGGAAATGAAGCATGTATAGGACGAGGGACCTGGTACTCTACTGTTCTTTGACGGGCGGTGTCTGGCGGTCCAAAGGCCGCCACAGGAGGGTCAGGCCTAGCTGGGATAAACCTCTGGCCTGCTGTGCCAGAGTAGTGCTGTGGAGGCGCTTCACTAACCTGCTGGAGGGGTTGGCTATAGCCCCCATATTGGTGGTTTAGCCCTCTCGGGTGTTGCCAAGTGTGGCCTGGAGCGTTTACCGCTTGTGTTTGGCTTGGTTTAGCTACCACCGGGATTGCTTGGTCCCTTATGACTTTAAGCTCACCCATCATCCTGTTGAGGAGTTCAACTACTTGTTCCCTTCCTGTTGCTTTGGTCTCACTTCTGTAGGCCATGGTGGTGGTTCAGGCCACTTGCTATATTCCTCCTCATTGTACTCTTCTTCGCTCTCATTCGACCCTTCTTCCGAAACAGATGGGGGAATAGATGGTGGAAGGGTTGAGTCGAACCATGTGGTTTGGGCTGGCGGTTGTCGGGTGGACTTTGCGGGGGTGTAGTGGTTCCCCGTTGCATCCGAGTGTGGATGGAGGCTGGAGGCCTTATCCATTAACTTCATCATTTCATACTTAACTCTCTCTAGTTCAGCCATTTGTCCTGTTATGGCTAGTCGGGTTGAATGCAACTTGTTGTTTTCGTAGCGGATCATATCTAGCTCTGCTTGATGATCTGCCGACTTCTTCCAGTGTTCCCAATGAGGCGTGGCTTCTCTGATCTCCTCGTTGTGCTGGCCCCCCCCCTCCCCCTCTGCCGGCTGTGGGCTAGCTGCATTTCCGGGCCATATCCTCCATGGTGATGGCTTGGGTTATCCCATTGTGGGACGGCATCCCACTGAGCCTGGTAGGTGGGCGGAGTCAGACGCAACGAAGTGAAGGAGTCCATCTTGGCTGCTCTTTCTTGGTGAGAATACTGTTCCTCTTGGCGCTCAGGTGAGTTATGCTCTACTACGCTATGGTATGGCGAAAGGTGCGGTCTATGGTTCCCATAGCTGACCTCGTAATCATGGAGATGTTGTGGGGACGCGTCTGGCGTCGCGGACGGGCTTCTCGTGCGTCAGCTTCACTGGCATAATACTCTTCCATCTTGATCCGGGAGGAAACACGTGTGAGATCCGGCTCGAAGGACCAAATGTTAGATAGCTTTCGTGGACTGTATTCACTTATAGGGTCTCAAGGTGTTCTCTCCCGTGTGCCGGTAAGAGCACAGAAACAAACCAAGGTGTGCCAGTTGACTTCTTTAATTTGTAGTTATAACTTGCTTGTAGAAATACAAATTCACATGGGTTGGTCTATGTAATGCATAAGTAGATGTGGTCTGAAACAGTAAATCAAATACATTAATAACCTAGCATGTAGAAAATCTAAATAGAGACTAATCTTAATGGTAACATCACTGATAAACATATACCATGTTACTGGCATCACAACATGAACATGTATATTACTAAATAACAAGTTGCCCAAATACACCTTATCAATTGCAATATGTTCAACGTCCAACCGGATCATTAATTACATCCGTAGAAATGCGAGTAGTGTAAATGAAACATTACGAAAATACATGCCCATCATATATACGAAGACTAACATAGGCACCCGTGACGCGCTACTATCTTTCGCATAAATGGAATGAAAACATTCACCATCGTATTAGTCAACGTAATTACAGAGAGGTAAATAATATGTACTCACATTCACATACGGACGCACACCAACTTAAACCGAATGCAAAAACTCCAACTCTTAAAAGGCTGCACATAAATCACCTGTCACCCTTCATATCCTATTCTCTAAACACTGAAAAAAGGGTCCATAACGCATTGCGCTCCAAACAGTCCATAAACAACTTCCTCAATCCCATGATCCTTTTGTACAATAAGTATATACTAAAACTCAGTATATAGAATGGCAACATGAGATATATATACACATTAGTAATATTTGTATTAATGTATGTATATTTGTATGTGTATATACACACACACACACACACACACACACATACATACATAAATAATAGAAATATGACTAATATAATACAATTATTTAAATGATCACATACTTGTTTTAAACAAGTTAAACTATTGTAAAGAAAAACAACATTTATTTACAATAAAAAAATAAGTACAAAATAGACCCAATAAACATAGCTTCTGTAACGAATATCCCAAAACACGTTTTTATTTACAGGATAATCCAAAAAAGGTACAAAACGGCAGGCAGAATCCTGGGAACAGGCAATCATGAAGAGCTTTATAACTGAGGAAAAGGATTTTAAACAGACAGCAGCTAGTGAGGTAGCCATTAGTTCTCAAACTGTTTACACAGAGTACCACCTCAAATAATATTGGGCTCTTAAACTACTAACACCATCATAGACCTTTCTGGGTCATATGATGCTCTCATCTTCAACCACTTATCCGGGGTCGGGTCGCAGGGGTAGCAGCTCTAGCAGGGGACCCCAAACTTCTCTTTCCCTGGCAACATTAGCCAGCTCCAACTGGGGAATCCCGAAGCGTTCCCAGGCCAGTGTGGAGAAATAATCTCACCACCGAGTCCTGGGTCTTCCCTGTGGTCTCCTCCCAGCTGGACGTGCCTGGAACACCTCTCTAGGGAGGCGCCCAGGTGGCATTCTTACTAGATGCCCGAACCACCTCAACTGATGATCTCATTTGTTTTCCAATACACATGCAAATATTGACAACATGAGGTTGGGGTCCATCCTAAGACAAGTCCACAGGCAGGTTGTCTTCCGCTCCTCTAGGGGTGGTGGTGCTTCTTGTTGCTACCAGCTAAAATAAACATAAGTAAAGACATTTTGAGTGTCTAAAATGTGGTGGAATAAACAACACATTATATAACTCGCAGTTACAAGAACTTAAGTGACATTTAATCACATATTGGAATATCAATCTTATGCACCTTGATTTATTGTTGGTCAACGATACACATACCCTTTGAAGATGAGCTGGAAAGTGGAAAATGGTTGGCACAACACCATCTCGATTAATTTGCACTGTTCTGTCAAAGTCCTCACTACTGAAGTGCTCACTACAGAGCAGTGTCCTGTCAGCGGCAACAAAACCGTCCCTTCTTAGTGCAAGTTCCCACTGCCTCCTAATCTCGCCGGTTTTGGGAAACCTTAAAAACGTGGGAAATGTACCCAGATATATAAATTGTCAACATTTCCAATCCTTTTTTCCTTCTTCCAACATTAACAGTGAGGACAAAAATACACACCTAAATTCTCATGTTTGGGGTAGTTGTATGTATGCATTTATGTACTTGAGAATAAGACAACCACTCAAAACTAGTTATAAAAAGGTGTCAAAAATAAAACGTTTAGCGATTGTGTAAACAAACTTCTAAAAAGCCTTGGGTCAACAACAACCTTGTAATACAATTGTCATTGCCCCGTTGTTCCTGTGTAACAGGAACTGTCTTGTACATAAATCCACTAAGTAACTAACGATCATCCCAAATATCATCATAATATTGTCAAATCTTACCGGTGAAAGGTAATCCCATGGGCTCTCGTTTTGAGACTCAGGCGATTGGAGCATCCATAGGCTGCACAAAAGTCTGGCATCTTCTCTTATAGACAAAGCATTTCCTGTGTCATAATGCAAGATGTTTTAACAAACCAAACCGATTGAAAATCATGTGCAACTTAAGTTATATTGAAAAGAAACAGCAATTATACCCCTCCCAGGTAAAATTTCTGGTTATGTATATTTTGTTATGTTGTGCTCTTTATATTTGACTTTTTATTACCAACTACGTAGATAATGCTTGCCTTGTAATAATATTTTCAATGGTACAGAATGATGCATGTCATACAGTTAATTTGACAAGTAAAAATACTTTGACCTTGTACTGTAACGTTAGCTGCTACTAGCTCTCACTCAAAGCTTCTGATTATTAGCCAGCTGGGCTAATAACAACAACCACACACAGCTTCTGATTATTAGCCAGCTGGGCTTATAACAACAACCACACACAGCTTCTGATTATTAGCCAGCTGGGCTAATAACAACAACCACACACAGCTTCTGATTATTAGCCAGCTGGGCTAATAACAACAACCACACACAGCTTCTGATTATTAGCCAGCTGGGCTAATAACAACAACCACACACAGCTTCTGATTATTAGCCAGCTGGGCTTATAACAACAACCACACACAGCTTCTGATTATTAGCCAGCTGGGCTAATAACAACAACCACACACAGCTTCTGATTATTAGCCAGCTGGGCTAATAACAACAACCACACACAGCTTCTGATTATTAGCCAGCTGGGCTAATAACAACAACCACACACAGCTTCTGATTATTAGCCAGCTGGGCTTATAACAACAACCACACACAGCTTCTGATTA
Source organism: Dallia pectoralis (assembly GCA_029465975.1). Taxonomy (NCBI): domain Eukaryota; kingdom Metazoa; phylum Chordata; class Actinopteri; order Esociformes; family Umbridae; genus Dallia; species Dallia pectoralis. Next base: position 4,377,075 of record CM055736.1, read on the forward strand.
TTAGCCAGCTGGGC
>CM055736.1:4377588-4402632 GCA_029465975.1 Dallia pectoralis
CCTGATCTCTGCTGGCTGTGAAATACAAGTTTGAATAAAGTGGTTGGTTTCCACAGCAGCATACATGCCATACAGTTTGTTTAATGTCAATAAAATGCACATGGCCTATAAGCCCGTGCTGGAAACCCTATAACGCTGGCCAGAGGCTTACACCGCTCAGAGTTTAAACTTTCTACGTTCCTCATGGGAGATGACATGGCCCTGTATTAGTAATGCTGATCTCACACTCAGATAACATAGACGGACATGAATAATAGATCACACGATTTATGGGCTGGGTTGGCACCAGCTCAGAGCTGTCGTTGAGTGAGAACTGTTTGTCCACCACCTGAAAGTGCTGTAGAAACTAATGCAACACATTTGCAAAGTGAAGAGGATGAATACATTTAGAATATTGCAGAGGTTTGCATGTGTAATCGCACAATGTGCTGCTGCCAGATGAAGATGTGGGGCACATTTGTAGTTGGGAACAGGTTTTAGCTCCAATCTGGCCTATACTGGCACTTAAGCACTCTAACAAAACCGCTCTCTAGACAGCATGACACTTTGTGTGAGCTCGCAGCAGCCACGTAGCTGCTGGAGCTCCTCTTCCAACTTAGAATTATGCCACAGAGACTGGTTTTGCCCAGCCAGCCTGGAGAGCATCTGCAGAGATGGAGAGTGAGACACCACCCTTGTGCGCAGCCCAATGTTCAACACAGTGTCAGGCAAGACCGCCAAAGCAATCCAGTGCATGGTTCCAACTTAATAGCTGACCAGACACGCCGCTGTTATATTTGTGATGTGTTAACAGCCAAGTTGAGTCGCCTAATCAAAGACAAAATATTTCTGTGCGCATATCATTATATTAACATGAATACAAGTTTGACCGCTACAGCTGCAGCAAATCATTTTTGCGCGAAGGTATAGCCTAGTTCGCTATACCCAGTCGCAGATGTGCTGGGTCATTATTTATGTAATTGAAAACATTTTTGTCTCTGCCTTTAATTTGTTTAAATGGTTATAGATTGATCTGGGTCATTGTTGAAATTGAGAATAGCTGATTTCATTTTATATATTACATCTAACAAATTATTCTCTGGCACTTGTGTGAATACCATTGACATTATAAATACTTATGTGTTACACTTAGCAGTGTTGAAACAGTTGCTGTCATTTCTGCATATGTTATTGTTAATATCATATTGCTGCACACTACGATAATTGATTAAAATACATACATGTTAAAGATGATTATAATAGCAGTTAAATGTTTAATTGGTAGCAATTGTAATAGTGAATTTTTCTTTCTTTTGGCTGGTAACAGATCAGTCTGTTCGGTACATATTCCTCATCTAAAAAAACAATTGGATCCTGCCGACAAGGTGCGACCCATCCCTTGTTTCAGCCAATTATATTTTCAGCCATCATCATGTTACTGTTTAAACTGTGTGTTCTGCATAAGGTTTAATACTGGCCCTGGGGCCAGTACTTCTTAAGATTATTTGTTTGCAGCTTCTTTATTCAAAGTACAATTACTGTCATAAAATAAAATACGTCTATTTAACACATCGAAAATACAATGTTTGCACAGTTGAAATTGCAAAATGTATAAATGCACGGTAGGAAATGGCCACAATTAAAATCCCGAAAGTTTTGCAACATCACATCAAATCAGGGATGCTTCGGAGATGAAGACTTACTCCTGTCACATGTTCCCAGAGTCACAGGAGCATTTCCCATTCCAACAGAGAACAGCAGACCAGGCCACAGTAACAGGTGGTACGGCGTGTCACCTCAGCCTGGCCCAACAGCCCTCGAACACAAAGACAGCCCTGCAATGACAGATGAGGCTGGTTTGGGGGCTCATCGAGGATTTTAAAAATGTATGATAGTAAGACAAGATGTGCCTCAGTTGCTGATTCTAGATAGCATTTACAATGCCTGGCTATGCGCCTGCAGCTCACTAACCACATAAATAAAGTCATATAGTCTGACAAGTCGTCATTTAAAATATATATAATTTGGTCAACAGGCGGCACAATCGTCGATCACCTGACACCTCTTTCGCCATTTCACTGCAGTTGCGGATTCATTCCAGGACAATGATTATTGAGCCCACCTGAATAGGTCGCATCACGAAGGTGTCACACTGGCCCAGGATTACTGTTACATTGAAACATATGATCTTTTACATTAGTTTTGTCAAACACTGCCAACAAAATAATTCACAAGCACGGGTTTGCATCATCTGCTCTCATGCTGCTCATCGCCTTATCGACTATTCAGATCACCTGGCAGTAGCTCTTTCCTTTCAGATCATCAAGTTCAACTTACCCGTATCATATTTTCCATGTCTGCGCCATGAGGGTGAATAAATGACTACTGTAATCTGAATGAGGGCAAGTTTGAGCTTGATTTAATCTAAACAGTAATGAAAGCTTATGCCTCCAAACAAATGAACACATCTAAGTTGAATATCTTGTACAGTCTTCACTTAGCGTGAAAGTATAAGGAACGTTTGTTTCATTCACTTATTTATTTAACACAAATATACGGCTCTGTTCATCCGTCCATTTCCATTTCGGGTGCTCAAAGATGTCACTCGACAAGACGGACATTACACGCCCGATTGATTTATGTCTGGTGTGTGTGTCCCAAATGAGACCCTATTATTTACATTGTACACTGCTTTTGGAATAGGTAGATGCCAGTCAGATGTGTACTATAGGTAGTAGGTTCCCATTTGGGACAAACGGGAGATGGAGTACAGTATAGACTGTAAGTGCCTAGTGGTCCGGCACACTGAGGTATTCCCAGTTTCCTAAGCCTTCTGGGTAAGTAGACATAACATGGACCTGAGTGAAAACAGACCGTCATGTTTAGTCTTCACTCCAGTCCACTGCAACTTGTGTACATGGTTCAAAACAAATGTGTTTCTACTCTCCAAATCCATGAATAGAAAGGTATTCAGTTGGTTAGAAACAAAGTTCAATAAATAAGTATACTTTTATGTATTGTAGACATCACCTCTGTCCCAAAAAAGGACCACTATGGCCTATGTAGTCTACTACATGAGAAAACAGGGTGCCATGTGTAACTCACAGAGATAAGTCACACCCTTTGACAGGACCCTGGGAGTCTGTCCACAAGTGATGTGCCATTGAGGGAATGGGATGGCATTGTGATGCAATAGTAACGGTGCGGTTTGACGTAGTGAAAGTGTTGTTACATGTTAAAGAACAACTTAAATTCACTTAAGCTGAATATGGCAAAACTGCACCATGGAACCGCTTGCTTGTTGAAGGTCATGTTCAACCAACAAATCTATGTGACATTTCAAGGAATAGGTTTTAAGGGCTGTTTTTGCTGTACAGATTATTTGAAACATATTCAAACATACTGTACTGTTTTAATGTTGTTTAGTAAAATCTCCGATGTGCGAGCCAAATCCTGTCCAAATGCACATGTCTGTGTTGGTTTGACAGAAAGGCTCAGGAAGACAAGTACTGTAACTTTCTGTGTAAAAAGGACTTTATGACATAACTGGACTTCGTTAAATTTTTTGTAGTTTATCATTATCATAATAATTCTCAATAATATTCAGGGAAGTTGGCATGCCTGTTATTTTAAAGGGGGGCGGCTAAGGGCTGTCTAGTACAAGAGGCATATTCCTTAGACTCACCGCTGTGGGGAAGTTTTTGGTCTCGACAGGACCGTAGCCGTCTGTAAGAAGGGTGAGTTCTGAATGGGTGGTGGCTTGTTTGGAATAATGTAATTGTGTAGTTTCCCCATGTTCTTGTTGCATTAGTATTTTGGTTATGTCATTCTGTGTGTTCAATAGGAGCACACACAGTCCACAGTCACAAGCTGCCACTAGATGACACCAAAACCACGCAAAGGTGACGGCTGGAACGCGCCGCAAACTCAGGGCCACATGCAAATGCAACTGTTTAATGTGTTCGCTAGACGCGGTCCTAACCGTGCCGCCTGGCGTCACAAATTAACAGAGCTGTCAAGCTTACTTATATAGCAAGATAATGTTGATGTTCGTCATCATGGTATCCTCGGGAAATCTCCAGATATAGTTCATCCATACTTCTAAAAAACAGTTTAATCACTAGCAATTACCACCAATCGGACAGCACATTATGCTAAGTATCACGTGAACGCCTGTAACTACGGTCACAAAACGAGGCTTCTGGAGTTGGCGCCCATCTTTTATAAAAACACTCAAGGTGCTACTCCGGGTTACATGCCTGCCGTTTGTCCAGAGAAACGAATCAGACTGGAAACGCACCACCAAAGGTAACTTGTTCAATTTGTCTGCCTAATATCATAAACAGAGCCAATCTCTAAATGTGGAAAATAAAGTTTCAACGTAAGTCCAACTCACGTAAGCATCTAGCTGATATCATGAAACCTATCTGTGTTCGTGTAGCACAGGTTAACCAATGAGCAGCTGGAATAAGAAGCATTTTAGTTTTGAGCCAATTAGAAATTCCCATTTGGTTATGTCCATTCTTTGATTGACAGGTTAGTCAGCAGCAGATGTATGATCTGCCATAATGGGAAGAGACGCCCTTTAGGTAGATTTAGAGAAGTTTGATTTAGCTATAGTGAACTGTTGCTATTCAACAACTTGACTAATGTCATCGAAAACAACATTTCTTAAATCACTGCATAATCCAACATGATTGTCATGCAGGGACGTGGACGTACACTTGGTGAGTTACGTTTCCTTATGAGGCTGAGGTTGGAATGGCGTTAGCAGCACGCTAACTTCAAATTTTATGTTAGTAGATCGGAATTGCGCAGACAATGCTAATTGCATGAACCTTCCAAAATCTAATGCATATAATTTCGATACTTAATAAAATTATACTGAATGATTTAGTGTGTGTGTGTATTTTTCATAATTCTGACAATAGTATAAGGGCGCACCCAATTTATTGGCAAGTTAGTTTTCTGAATGTTGTAATTGGTTAATTCCTATAAAATGATATAATTCATTTGGTGAGGAATAACTAGTTCTCATCTAAAAATATACTGGCCATCTGTGGTTGACATAACTTCATATCCTGGTCTATAATGTTTCTGTGTAACCTTTTCACTCCTCTCTGAATCATGTGGGTTCCACAGTGCTGGTAATGTGTTAAGATAAACACATGTTACATGCGTGTTCTGCAGATTTTGACTACAATTCTTGCTCTTGAAGGACTGACTAGGCCTTTTGAGGCTACTTTATACTATGACACATTGTACTGTCGCTCATAAATGGGCATTTTTCATACTACACATGATTTAACATTCAATAAACACTGAAGAGTACATACACACTGTGATTGTCCCATACTACATTATGTGAATTGTGTCTCCCAGTCTTTTAACAACGCCCTGCCTCTGCTGCAAAGGCAACAACGGCTTTACGGTGCTAGACGCCTGAGGACAAGGAGGACATGGAGAGGGTGAGTGGACTGCTCCAACAAATTATGGTGGTGCTTCTAAGGGTAATCGTCACTGCATTTTGTCAAAGTTCTCCGTAAACATCTGTCCAGTGGTCCTCTCAGTCTCTCCCATGTCACATCCTTCAGTTGAACTACCTGACCCGGCTTCTCGCAGAGACCGGAACCACCGTCGTCCAACGTCGCGCACCTCCAGGAACAGGCTATGCGTATAATGTGTTTAGCCTCAGCTGCTGCCCACCCTTTTGCCCGGTCTGACCAGTGGCCGGCTCACACGACTGGACCTGCCTCCCGTATCACACTACAGAGGATGCGATTGTAGAGGAGGCCTGTCTTGCACCATGGAACATGAGGACCACCTGTGCCCAGCGTGCCCCATGGTTAAATGAGCGCGCATCCGCAGAGCACCGGTCCTGTGTCTCCGTCGCTGTTGTTCTCAGTGAATCGTGGGGGTCATTTTTCAGTAGATTATGTGCCACTGTTCAATTGTTTGCAGGCATCGAGGCTGTCTTGTTTTCGTTGCAATTGTGCTTTAAGCGGGAAAGCTTCTGTTTTGGTTTGGGGTTTGCTAGAGGGTTTTTGCTTGTTTAACATTGGCAGCTGGGATGGTTAATTGTTGTACCTGTAAATATTTGTTTGTTTTAAACCAGTCACTCACTCTGTGGGTTAGAATAACTTAATTTAAAACACTGTTGCAAGTTTGCCACTTGTTAATTAATCTTGTTTTCACTTGTCTTCCCAGGGGAAGGGGAACGCACCTTGGGAGTGTAGGACAGAGGCCCATGGGCATACATCACCCGTAGTGTCCACTTGTCTATACACACTAGGAAAGACCTGACCACCCCCCGTATGTTGGTTAGTGCGCTTGTGCCAATATTGTCTACAATAAGTCAAAATTAATTTGGTTTAGTTTCATGTAACAGTGAGGTAGTTTAAGCGATGATAATATCACTATATATTCATTTGCAGAAATTGGGACTTGGTTTCTCTGTTTCATGCACCACCTGGTGACTGACAACAAGATATACCGATGGAAAAAAATTATATCAAAATGGCGGATAGCGCCTGGCACATAAATTAGGCAAAATAGCCTTTTATGTGTGCTTTTCCAGTGATCAGCACCGTGGTAGTAATGATGGTGATGAGGGGCATGTATATTTGGGAACCAAAATTGTGCTGTTAAATACTTTACCTGGGAGGATCTGCCATGCCAACGTAGCTTGTCAGATGACCGCAGCGTGTGTAACACACCATTTTGTTCATGCTTGGTATGTGGGTCTGTATTATTGCGTCCCAGATGAGATGCTGGCTGTCAGGTGATCTGCCACATCTTTATTCACTTTCTGGGCTTACAGGCAGTATCTCAACACATCTCTCCCGAAATTAAAGATGCCAGAGGTATTAACGGCGCCCAGCCTGCTCGTTACCACCAGAGATCAGTCAGGGAGGCTCGCTGTTCAGGTGTTGGTGGAAAGGAGACCAACGTGTATGCCTTATTTGCCTAGAGAATTTTAGAATGGCACTACAGCCGAGGCCCACGGCGTCGAGTTCATAAGATTCTCTTGCCTTGGCGTGAGTCCCTGCGGAGGCCATTTGCAGCCCCACTGGCTATAGAAACTATAGAAACACTACACAATTGAAACTACCACTGGCTATATTGAAACACTACACAATTGAAACTACCATTGAAACTACCACTGGCTATAGAAACACTACACAATTGAAACTACCACTGGCTATTGAAACACTACACAATTGAAACTACCACTGGCTATAGAAACACTACACAATTGAAACTACCACTGGCTATAGAAACACTACACAATTGAAACTACCACTGGCTATAGAAACACTACACAATTGAATCAGAGGGATTTTTCTTTTTAAATATATTCTTGTGTTTTACTATTGCACTGTTTGTCAACCTTTTTTGGGCCAGCGCCCCGTATCCATTATCCAGGTCCCTTACCGCCCCCCTTTAAATAACAGGCATGCCAACTTCCCTGAATATTATTGAGAATTATTATGATAATGATAAACTACAAAAAATGTAACGAAGTCCAGTTATGTCATGAAGTCCTTTTTACACAGAAAGTTGTCACAAAGTGCTTGTGATGAGACTGCAGAGCTGGCTGCAAATGGCCTCCACAAGGGGACTCCAGCCCAAGGCAGTTCTGAGCAGGCAACTGGAATAAAGAGAAATCTTATAGACTCCGTACCATTAAGATCAACTGAAGATGCCATTCTAAAATTCTCTAGGCAAAATAAAACATACCGTTTGAGGGACTTCCTTCCACCAACACCTGGATTCTTCGTTGCCAGAAACCTCCCCCTGATGACCTCTCCTGGTGTCGGGCAGGGTAGACCAGACAGACGCCGTTGGTATCCTGGCATGCTGGTTTTCGGGGTGAGTGTCGGGACCTTGGGACTCTGCCTGTAGAGGCAAGTCAAACCAGAGGGTGAATAAAAGTGGGTGGCCAGCGGGATCACCTGACCGAGCCGGCGACCTGGCCCTCCTGTCTGGGTTGTGTGAAAGTATAGTTACACTCTAGTTAAACATGAACAAAATGGTGTATTACTGCACTGCGTTATCATCTGATGCCTACGTTAATGACAAGATCACGAGTTCCACCCCAGGTAAAAGTATTTAACAACACAATTTTGAAGTTCCCAAATATGCATGCCTCATCCACCCGTATTTTGCCCGGTTAAAATGATCACTGGAAAAGCAACATAAAGGCTATTTTGCCTAATTTATGTGCCAACGCGCTATCCGCCATTTTGATATAATTTTTTTTCCATCGGTATATCTTGTTGTCAGTCACCAGGTGGTGCATGAAACAGAGAAACCAAGTCCCAATTTCTGCAAATGAATATCGTGATATTATCATACTTAAACTACCTCACTGATTACATGAAACTAAACCAAATTAATTTTGACTTATTGTAGACAATATTGGCACAAAAGCGCACTAACCAACATACAGGGGGTGGTCCGCCCAGGTCTTTCCTAGTGTGTATAGACAAGTGGACACTACGGGTGATGTATGCCCATGGGCCTCTGTCCTACACACTCCCAAGGTGCGTTCCCCTTCCCCCTGGGAAGACAAGTGAAAACAAGATTAATTAACAAGTAACCCAAACTTGCAACAGTGTTTTTAAATTAAGTTATTCTAACCCACAGAGTGAGTGACTGGTTTAAAACAAACAAAATGACATTACAGGAGTACAACAATTAACCATCCCAGCTGCCAATGACCAAACAAGCAAAAACCCTCTAGCAAACCCCAAACCAAAACAGAAGCTTTCAGCAAAAGCACAATTGCAAGCGAAAACAAGACAGCCTCGGTCTCCTGCAAACAATTGAACAGTGGCTTTTATAATCTACTGAAAAATGACCCCCACGATTCACTGAGAACAGCAGCGACAGGAGACACAGGACCGGTGCTCTGCGGATGCGCTCATTTGGCCATGGGGCACGCTGGGCACCGTTGGTCCTCATGTTCCATGGTGCAAGACAGGCCTCCTCTACAATCGCATCCTCTGTAGTGTGATACGGGAGGCAGGTCCAGTCCGTGTGAGCCGGCCACTGGCGCCGAATGTCCAGACCGGGCCATGGTGGACGCAGCAGCTGGGGCTAAACACATTATACGCATAGCCTGTTCCCTGGAGGTGCGCGACGTTGGACGACAGCATACGGGTGGTTCGGTCTCTGCGAGAAGCCGGGTCAGGTAGTTCAACTGTGAAGGATGTGACATGGGAGAGACTGAAGGACCACTGGACAGATGTTTACGGAGAACTTTGACAAAATGCAGTGACGATTACCCATAGAAGCACCACCATAATTTGTTGGAGCAGTCCACTCACCCTCTCCATGTCCTCCTTGTCCTCAGAGACGTCTAGCACCGTAAGAAAGCCGTTGTTGCTTGCAGCAGGAACGGGGGCGTTGTTAAAAGACTGGAGAGACACAATTCACATAATGTAGTATGGGACAATCACAGTGTGTATGTACTCTTCAGTGTTTATTGAGATGTTAAATCATGTGTAGACATGAAAAATGCCCATTTGCTGGAGCGACAGTACAATGTGTCATAGTATAAAAGTAGCCTCCAAAAAGGCCTAGTCAGTCCTTCAAGAGCAAGAATTAGTCAAAAATCTGCAGAACACGCATGTAACATGTGTTTATCTTAACACATTACCAGCACAACGGAACCCACATGATTCAGAGAGAGGAGTGAAAAGGTTACACAAGGGAAACATTATAGACCAGGATATGAAGTTATATTCAACCACAAGATGGCCAGTATATTTTTAGATGAGAACTAGTTATTCTACTCCGCAATTGAATTATATCATTTATATACACACACACACACACACACACACACACACACACACACACACACACACACACAACACACACACACACACACACACACACACACACACACACACACACACACACACACACACACACACACACACACACACACACACACACACACACACACACACACACACACACACAAAAAATAATTCAGTATAATTTTATTAAGTATCGAAATTATATGCATTAGATTTTGGAAAAGTGCGCTAGCAATTAGCATTGTCTGCGCAATTCCGATCTACTAACATGGGGTGAAGTTAGCATTGCCTGCTAACGCCATTCCAACCTCAGCCTCATAAGGAAAACGTAACTCACCAAGTGTACGTCCACGTCCCTGCATGACAATCATGTTGGATTGTCGCGTTTAAATGTTGTTTTTTCGATGACATTAGTCAAGTTGTTGAATAGCAACAGTTCACTATAGCTAAATCAAACTTTTCGAGGTCTACCTAAAAGGGCGTCTCTTCCCATTATAGCAGATCGCATCTGCTACTGACCAACCTGTCAATCAAAGGCGGGACATAACCAAATAGGAATTTCTAATTGGCTCAAAACTGGACGCGTCTAAGAGAACACATTAAAACCCGGTTGCATGACTAGCATGTGGCCCTGAGTTTGCGAGGGCGCGTTCCAGCCGTCAACTTTTTGCGTGGTTTTGGCGTCATCTAGTGGCAGCTTGTGACTGTGGACTGTGTGTGCTCTATTGAACACACAAATGACATAGCAAAATACTAATGCAACAAGAACATGGGGAAACTACACAATTACATTATTCCAAACAAGCCACCACCCATTCAGAACTCACCCTTCTTACAGACGGCTACGGTCTATCAAGACCAAAAACTTCCCCACAGCGGTGAGTCTAAGGAATATGCCTCTTGTACTAGACAGCCCTTAGCCGCCCCCCTTTAAATAACAGGCATGCCAACTTCCCTGAATATTATTGAGAATTATTATGATAATGATAAACTAGAAAAAATGTAACGAAGTCCAGTTATGTCATAAAGTCCTTTTTACACAGAAAGTTGTCACAAAGTACTTGTCTTCCTGAGCCTTTCTGTCAAAACCAACACAGACATGTTGCATTTGGACAGGATTTGACTCGCATCGGAGAGATTTTATAACAACATTAAAACAGTACAGTATGTTTGAATATGTTTCAAATAATCTGTACAGCAAAAACAGCCCTTAAAACCTATTCCTTGAAATGTCACATAGATTTGTTGGTTGAACATGACCTTCAACAAGCAAAGCGGTTCCATGGTGCAGTTTTGCCATATTCAGCTTAAGTGAATTTAAGTTGTTCTTTAACATGTAACAACACTTTCACTACACGTCAAACCGCACACCGTTACACAACCTGCATCACAAATGCCATCCCATTCCCTCAATGGCACATCACTTGTGGACAGACTCCCAGGGGTCCTGTCAAAAGGGTGTGACTTATCTCTGTCCAGGTTACACATGGCACCCTGTTTTCTCATGTAGTGAACTACATAGGCCATAGTGGTCCTTTTGGGACAGAGGTGATGTCTACAATACATAAGAAGTATACTTATTTATTGAACTTTGTTTTGTAACCAACTGAATACCTTTCTATTCACATGGATTTGGAGAGTGAGAAACACATTTGTTTTGAACCATGTACACAAGTTGCAGTGGACTGGAGTTAGGGATGGGAATTGATAAGAATTTAACGATTCCGATTCCATTATCGATATTGCTTATCGATCCGATTCCTTATCGATTCTCTTATCGATTCTCATTGGGTGAGGAAATAATTACAAATTTGTTTGTTTGTATTAACTCGCTTTAATATTTGATAAGAACACCGCACATACTCAGAGTATACACAAATTATGTGTAGCAACCTCAGAACAAACCTAAAAGTAGGTGAGCTACAAAGTAAAGTCCAGGGACCTATAGATCTTTTCACATTCATTGGTCCAGCCAAAAAAATAAATAAAACTGCCACTTAAGTGCCATAAAAACAAAAACACAGACGGTAAACAGTCAAGGAAGAGCTTGTTCCTTTGGGAATATTCAACCTGAAACTAAATTCAACTCAACTGACATACAAAATAGAAAGAAGTCTTCTGTAAAGACCACAACTATCAACTTGGGCAAATGATTGACAATAGAGATTTTTATCCGTATAGTAAAAGTTTACACAATGAAATGGCGCTCACATTAACTAAATAGACAAGTTACCTTTGGCATTAATAGCAGATGCCGTCTCATTAGCTCCGCTGCTGCTTGACTCACTTGTTGTTGTAGCAGAGAATCAAACACGCGACAGTCCTGCAAACGGATTGCGTGCTGTGTGGCCAAATGCTTCTGCATATTGGAGGTAGTTCCCCCCTTTGCCGAAATTAAACTTTTACAACTGTTGCAAATCACTGCATTGGCGTCTTTTCGAGTGAAATATAACCACACTTTAGATCGCTTCTGCGTAACCAAAATGCGCAGCGCGTGTGTGACGGTCATGATGACACATTTGCAACGAGCCGAACCGATAAGCAGAATCGTTAACCAGGTACACTAACGGTTCCAAAGAATTGATTCACTGGCAACCGGTTCTAAAGAAGAACCGGTTCTCGATTCCCATCCCTAACTGGAGTGAAGACTAAACATGACAGGTCTGTTTTCACTCAGGTCCATGTTATGTCTACTTACCCAGAAGGCTTAGGGAAACTGGGAATACCTCAGTGTGCCGGACCACTAGGCACTTTACAGTCTGTACTGTACTCCATCTCCCCGTTTGTCCCAAATGGGAACCTACTGCCTATATAGTACATATCTGACTGGCATCTACCCTATTCAAAAGCAGTGTACAATGTAAATAATAGGGTCTCATTTGGGACACACACCCGGGCATAAATCAATCGGGGCGGTGTAATGTCCGTCTTGTCGAGTGACATCTTCAGGCACTTGCCAAATGGAAATGGAGACGGATGAACAGAGCCGTATATTTGTGTTAAATAAATAAGTGAATGAAACAAACGTTCCGCTTATACTTTCAGGCTAAGTGAAGACTGTGCAAGATATTCAACTTAACAGATGTGTTCATTTGTTAGGAGGCATGAAGCTTTCATTACTGTTTAGATTAAATCAAGCTCAAACTTGCCCTCATTCAGATTACAGTAGTCATTTATTCACCCTCATGGCCAAGACATGGAGAAATATGATGCAGATTTAAGTTGAAGGCGATTGATCTGGAAAAGGAAGAGCTGCTGCCCGGGAGATTGGTCTGAATAAGTCGATGATAAGACGATGGAAACAGCAACATGAGGAATTGAATCCGTGCAAAAAGAACCACCCGTATTTCGTTAAAGCGTAATTATTTTTGTTACAACTCGTGTTTCGTTAAAGCCTGTGTAAAGTTCATATGTTTCAATGTAACAGTAGGCACCTGCGGCTTATAGACCAGTGCGGCTTATTGATGTTCAAAATAATATATTTTTTAAATTCAGTGGGTGCGGCTTATATTCAGGTGGGCTCAATAGTCCGGTAATTACAGTACCTGGAATGAATCCACAACTGCAGTGAAATGGCAGAAAAGGGGTTGTCAGATTGAGTCCCGGACAACGATTGGCTGCCATGTTGTTAAATTATATATATTTTTAAATGTGACTGTCAGATTGCTATGACTTTGTTTATGTGGTTAGTGAATACAGAGCGCATAGCCAGGCATTGTAAGGTATATCTAGAATCAGCAACTTCTGTACGGGGGAGCACATCTTACATCTTGGTCCCCTATCATACATTTTTTTTTTTAAATCCTCCGGTGAATTTTAAACCAGCCTCATGTAACCATTTACTCTCTCCAAGGGCTGTCTTACTGATGTTCAGAAGGGGATGATTTGGGTAAGGGCTGAGGGTGACACGCCGGTACTACACCTGTTACTATTGGCCTGGTCTGTATGGTTCTCTGTTGGAATGGGAAATGCTTCCACTGTTTCTGGGGAACTTGTCTTGACAGGGTGCGTCTTCATCTCAGAGAAACATCCCTATTTGATGTGATGTTACTAAAACTTTCAAGAGTTTTTAATTATTGGCCATTTCTACCATGCATTTATACATTTTGCAATTTCAACTGTGCAAAACATTGTATTTTCCGATGTGTTAAATAGAGCAACTGTTTTTATTTTTATGACTTGGTAATTAATACTTTGGACAAAACATTAAATAATCTTAAGTACTATTTAGGGCCACGTATTTAAACCTTATGCAAGAACCTTTTTGAAGTTTAAACCCAGTAGCTTTACTATGATGTGAAAGGGCGAAAATGTAATTGAGCAAAGCAAAGGTTCAATTAAGGTCCTTTACTTGTCAGCAGGATCCAAATGTGACTTTTAGATGAAGAGAATGTACCAGACAGACTGATCTGTTTACCAGCCAAAAAACGAAAAAAAAATTCACTATTGCAATTTGCTATAATTGGTATTTCGCCTTATTATGTCATCTTGGCATGTATGTGATTTTTAATCAATTATCGTAGTGTGCAGTAATAACGGTAGTAACAATAACTGTATGCAGAAATTATTGTAACTGTTTCAACACTACTTTAAGTGTAACACATAAGTATTTATAATGTCTGTGGTATTCACCTTTAAGTGCCAGAAGGATAATTTATTTAGGTCTTAATATATAAAATAAATCAATATTCTCAATTTCAATATTGTTGTCAATCTATAACCATTTAAACAAATTAAAAGGCAGGGCAAAAATATTTAATTACATAAATAATAGGTATTGTATTTTATCTCTGACCTAGATATGAACTAGGCTACTCTAGCAGTTCCTTTAAAAATGATTTGCTGCAGCTGTTGCGGGTCGACTTGGTATTCATGTTAATAAATAATATGATACATGCTACAGCTTTAGGAAATATTTTGTGTTTGACCAGGTGTTTCCCTGGGTTAGACGCTCAATGCAAAGCTGGCTGGTAGCACATCACAAATATAGCAGCGAGCGTTGTCTGGGTCAATATTAGAAAGTTGGAACCATACTTGGACCGCTTTGGCTGGTCTTTGCCCTGACACTGTTTGTGTTGAACATTGAACACGCTTTAGGGGTGAGGTAATCTCACTCTCTACTCTCATACCCAGATGCACTCTCAGGTACATTTGGCACAGATTGATTTAAAACCAGTACTCTGTAGCATAATTCTAAGTTGGAAGAGGCTCAGCGAAGGTTATTTCTGATTAACTTGCTACGGGCTCACACAAGTGATCATGCTGTCTAGAGACGGTTTTGTTAGAATGCTTAGAAATTCACCAATGCTATAGGCCAGGTTAAGGTCACATTCCTAAAAAAAACCTGTTCCAACTTCCTAAATGTGCCTACATCTTCATACAACGACGCACATTACATTACGGTACACAGCAAATACAACAACAATATTCTAAATGTATTCATCCTCTTCACTTTTTGCAAATGTATTGTTTGCATTAGTTTCTACAACACTTTCAGGTAATTAAGGTAAACTTGGTTCTCACTTGCTTTGACAATGTAAACAAATTGCCAATACAGCCCATAAATCGTATACATCTGGTGGTCTGTCTATTCATGTCCATCTGTGATAATATCCTGGATATGGGATCAGCAACCCCATTACTAATACAGAAACCATTAGCATCTCCATGAGGGCAGTAAGAAGTTTAAACTCCTGAACGGTGTAAACCTCTGGCCAGCGTTCTGAGGGTTTCCAACACGGACTTATAGATACATATTACGTTTTATTGACTATTAAACAAACTGAATGTATGGCCGCGCTGGTTGTGTAACTGCTGCTGTGGAACCAACCACTTACATTCAAACTTGGTATTTCACAGCCAACTGAGTCAGGTATGATTATCCTAACATGGACCCTAAACCAACATTTAACCAATCATATAGCAATGTTAGACGTAGTTATTGTACTCTTTGAACTTCTTATATGTGTTTGACATAATTCGTTTTTTGCCGTGAAACAAGCCAGCATCATACTTGGATCTACCCTCCTCCTACCCTTCTTACTATTGGGTACACAGCAACACTCAAAAGCCATTGGCCTTTCATGCTAGCAAATATCAGACTAGGGTGCACTTGCTGCAAATAAGGCGCTGGGTTGAAATGCCCGTCTACAACGCCTTGAATGCCCAATACAGTAGTTTAGTTCCCCTGTATGTATTAGGATTAGCTCATGGTTAGACAGACCGCTTTTAGGACCCCCTGGTGTGTTTTAGTACTGAGTCAGTAACCGATTGATGCTTACAGCTAGGTCAGATTGAAGCCAACATTATGGTAAATGTGAGTGCACGAATTAAAGTCCTGATTTATACTGGGCTGTTGCAGTCTATTGGACTATTTAGCATGGTGGCAAGCCATCGGTTGTATTATTCCAGCACCTAACACTAATTAAGCATGAACACAGCCAGCTAAAGTTACTGCACTGTAGATCAACACAGCCAGAGGGTCTACAGTTCTACTGAGCACAGCCAGAGGGTCTACAGTTATGTGGCGTTAAGGTGGCCTAGTGGTTAGGGACTAGGGCTTGGGTCTGGAAGGTCCCTAGTCCCCCACCACCCAGGTGAAAACCGCGTCGTTCTTGAGCAAGACCCTAAAATGCTCCCCGGGCGCCGTGACGTGGAAGTCAAAATCAGGTAACTGATTTTACCCAACCTCAGGGTTGGGTAAAATGCAGAGAACACATTTCAGTTGAAGGCATTCAGTTGTACAACTGACAATATTGGTTTATTCTATTCTACAGTTCTACTGAGCACAGCCAGAGGGTCTACAGTTCTACTGAGCACAGCCAGAGGGTCTACAGTTCTACTGAGCACAGCCAGAGGGTCTACAGTTCTACTGAGCACAGCCAGAGGGTCTACAGTTCTACTGAGCACAGCCAGAGGGTCTACAGTTCTACTGAGCACAGCCAGTGTTAGTTGTCTGTAAAAGGGACAGGACTCAAAAAAACAAACCCTGAGGTAAGTTCACAGTGTGTAAAAACCGGAGGGTATTTATTAGGTAAAATGAATTAAAGGAGATCCTAAAGAGGTCACGGGTGATGGAGCACAGACTGATTAATGAGCAGGTTGGCAGGCAAGGATGATAGCGGGTGATAGGCAGGCAAGCAGAACCGCGGGTGGGGGAAAAAAGTCTGGAACGTGAACCTAAACACGGGGAAAAAGCAAAAATCTTGGCATAACGAGACACTTAGGGTAGAGCCGGTGTGTCGTACCGTGCAGGATAAACTACTGATCTGGTGAAGTCTGGAGTGCTTTGATGAGTGAATGGAATCAGGTGTGCAGCTTGGAACATGGGTGGGAGCTGGTGAGGTGAGTTGGCTGATTGGCCCGGAGCCATGCCTCAGACGTCATCACCACAACACACAGGGAAACAAGACAGACACAAGACAGACACAAACAGGAGAAACCAAGAAACACACGGGAGGCATAGGAACATGACAACCAGAGGGTCTACAGTTCTACTGAGCACAGAAAGTAGTTCTACAGAAGTAACCTGGTAATATTCATCCAGACAGCAGATGCAGCATGTCCTGGAGCTCAACGTTAATTTGTGGTTAGAGCTGAGGGCTGTGAAGCTAATCTAAATCAGGGCTATTCTAATCTCACCTTGCACGGACACCAGTCTGCTGCGTTTCTGTTTTACCTGAAAAACAATTGAACAGGTGTCCCAGGTCTAAATCAATCTCTGATTAAAGGGAAAAGATGCAGAAGAAACCGGAGAAACTGGCTTCCCGGTCCACATCTGAAGGGGTTTACTGTCCTAGTTCAATGTACCTGTGAATTTAAAGTAACTGATGAGCAGTAGTGATGGATTGGTGTTTCTACACAACAACTAGTATACCAGGCTGGACATTAGTCATTCCTAGTTCTCCTTACATCTTTGATCTGCAGTCTAACACACGCAAACACTCTCTGTGACGTTTAGATAAATACACACACATGAACATACACACTAAACATTAGGAGTAGGACCACCTGCCTATAATGCTGTTGGTCCACGTGTCATAACAGTGTCGACTGGTGGAGACATCCTCTACAGACCCCTGAAGGTGTCTTGTGATATCTGGTACCAAGCCATTATCTTACATTTCCACCACCAACTACCTCCGCAAAAAGCAGCCCAATTTCCCAGTGAGCTGCATGTAGCTGAGCTGTCTTTTTCTAAATTATACATCTGCACGAAGCCAAAGACCATCATAAATATTAGGAAAACTGGACATTATAATGATAAATCCCTCGTTAATTTTTATCTAGTGAATGAGTTTTATGTTAGCTAGTAGAATCGAGAGGGGACTCCCTGATTTAGAGAACATCTGCCCTGCTATTTGTTATCGCCAAACTCTGTTACCGCTTATTGCTCGCTGGCATTTAGAATCAAATCTGAAACATCAAATTACTACAACAACATTATATACCTTGTAATAAAAAAGTGCTCTATAACAACACTATAGAGAAGTAACCACAAGTATAGCCATGTGCCATGATAACATCAAGATCATGTACCGAATAAAACAATTGGGTAACCACAGAAAAATAACTCTATTATTGTAGAGAGAAAAGCAATATATAGACAGGAAAGCCAAAATAAATGTGTTTCATGGTCTTTTATGAGTACTATATTATTAGGCTTACCTTCTTTGTTGAGAAGCTCACAAGTGACTTGAGCAGCATTCATGTTTGCTAATTTATTTCTGATACAGAAACAGAAACATGATTCTTAGTCAATCCTTTTTTTCAAACCAACTAAAAACAAAACGTACACTTTTGTTGTTTGCTTTTTCGTGTAATTTGAACGTTTGGACGGTGTGTCCCAACTTCCAAGTCGCTCCAAAGAAGACATCAAAGAAAGTAAATAATCGACTTAATTTGAAATATTGCTACCGGCAACCATTTGAATGATCACATGACCCACAGTTGCCACTAGCAACTAATGCATCCGCTGTCATTGGTCAAAAAGTCAACGACCTGTCAGGGCTGAATGAATGTAGCCCCGACTAGCAGCAAATCAAGGGGGCGTGTCAGACGCCTGTCACTCAAGTCCCATCTCTTGCACAGTAGCACCTCAATGTAAATACCGGCCGTCATTGGTCAAAAGTCTGTGTCATTTGTGGGCTGACTTCCTTTAGTCCAGAGTCACGAGTAAAACCCAAACTAGCAGCAAATCAATGGGTCCTCTAAACCTATCACACACTATGAAGATAAAAGGTAGCTCATGTGTTTGGGAGAAAACTAATTAGAGAGTTTGATATTTTCTGTTTTTCGTGTCACTTTTGCTGATATCTGTAGCAAATATATCGTTTTTTAATACATATATTCTTACTGAACTGCCAATTTCAGAAATACACGTAACTTTCCAGACAATGATCCTGGTTATGTTTCACTATGAAAAAATGCTACACAAGAATCAGGGCTGTTTACTTCACATCTGTCAAATGTAATATTTTGAGTTGTTTTTTTGTTGGGCATCATTTTATTTAGATTTCCATGTCATCAAACGCTATACAACGAATAGTCCAAAATAGCGTTTTATTTGATACCATTAACGACCTGATGTTTACTACCTATTGCAGTAGCAAAAAAAGACGACCTGTTTTGGTGCCATTATGCGGAAGAGAGATGTTTAGCATAATAACATAATTAGGTCGGTACCCAACACTAATAATGTGGATGTTTAGCATAATAACATAATTAGGTCAGTACCCAACACTAATAATGTGGATGTTTAGCATAATAACATAATTAGGTTGGTACCCAACACTAATAATGTGAATGTTTAGCATAATGACTGAATTTGGTCGGTACCCAACACTAATAATGTGGATGTTTAGCATAATGACATAATTTGTTCAAAACCCAACACTAATAATGTGGATGTTTAGCTTAATAACATAATTTGGTCGGCACCCAACACTAATGTGGATGTTTAGCATAATAACAATTTGGTCGGTACCCAACACTAATCATGTGGATGTTTAGCATAATGACATAATTTGGTCGGTACCCAACACTAATCATGTGGATGTTTAGCATAATGACATAATTTGGTCGGTACCCAACACTAATAGTGTGGATGTTTAGCATAATAACATAATTTGGTCGGTACCCAACACTAATCGTGTGGATGTTTAGCATAATTTGGTCGGTACACAACACTAATAATGTGGATGTTTAGCATAATAACATAATTTGGTCGGTAACCAACACTAATCATGTGGATGTTTAGCATAATAACATAATTTGGTTGGTACCCAACACTAATCATGTGGATGTTTAGCATAATAACATAATTTGGTTGGTACCCAACACTAATCATGTGGATGTTTAGCATAATAACATAATTTGGTCGGTACCCAACACTATGTTATTATGCTAAACATCCACATTATTAGTGTTGGGTACCGACCAAATTATGTTATTATGCTAAACATCCACATGATTAATTTGGTCGGTACCCAACACTAATAATGTGGATGTTTAGCATAATAACATAATTTGGTCGGTACCCAACACTAATAATGTGGATGTTTAGCATAATAACATAATTTGCAGCAGATCCTGCTGATTGAAGTGACAGCAAACCAGCAACTTTCTCTAGCACCTGAACAAAATAAGTCTCCATTATTTAAACACTGAAGACAACATTTCCCAGCATATCTACTGCATGTGTCTACTGAGGCATTCTGATGTGTTTGGTTCCTTTCAAGGGAATCTGTGTGGCCCACTGACAGGAAAGAGGAAAAAGAAGAAAATTATATACCTGACTGCCAAGAATGCAGGTGTGTACAGCTCCGTTTAGGCAGAACAACTCTTCAAGTAAAGGCTTCATTTCATCATAGGGTCTGGTGTAGCTCAGCTGGGAAACCATGGCACCTCCAACACACCAGGTGGCGCTAGGTGACCATATCTGTAGTTATGGGGCCAACACAGAACAATATGAATGTTTACATACTCACTCTGGGTAACACATTGTTGTTACATTTACAACTGTACTGCTGTATAAAGACAGGGTTTCTTACAGAATGTAATGCGTCTTGGGAGCTAACTAGATAACAGCTACCTTGGTCTTCTATGTTATTCTACGTATGGGTTGGACATCCTGGTTGTGGTATAATAAACAGAGAGAGCAACCACTTATTGTGCAGTTGTCCTAGCAGTGCCACTTGACACACTTCTGTGGTTAGTTTTGTACTTCTAGGCAGCTAGCTTGCTACTTACATGGAAAGTTTACCCCAGGGAATGAATGGCCAACTGCTTGATTCTCAAGTCCATGGAGTCAAACATCACTTTAAAGTTATGTTACGTTGATTAAGCATGGCTGGGTGATTGTAAAAACACTTTGTCGTTATAATAAGGGCTTTATAAAATACGTTTGATTTGATTATGCTACATAATGATCAGATATAATCAGTGAGGACCATGCATTTATTACCCAGAAAACAACAGAAACAAACTAACGGAGTGGGCCGGCGTAGCCTGAAGAACCGACTTATTGTCATCAACCCTCAGTGCTTCAGACCGACAGTCCCTTGTGAGTTGTGTCTCTGTGTGTGTGAGTCTCTGTGTGTATGTGTGTGTGTGTGTGTCTCTGTGTTTGTGTGTGTGTATCTGCATGTATGTGTGTGTGTGTGTGTCTCTGTGTCTCTGTGTGTCTGCGAGTGTGTGTGTCTGCGAGTGTGTGCGTGTCTGCGAGTGTGTGCGTGTCTGCGAGTGTGTGCGTGTCTGCGAGTGTGTGCGTGTCTGCGAGTGTGTGCGTGTCTGCAAGTGCGTGTGCGTGCTGGGTGTGTGCGTGTCTGCGGGTGTGTGCGTGTCTGCGAGTGTGTGCGTGTCTGCGAGTGTGTGTGTGTCTGCGAGTGTGTGTGTGTGTGTGTCTGTGTCTGTGTGTGTGTGTGTGTCTGCGAGTGTGTGTGTGTGTGTCTGTGCGTGTGTCAGCCTGTACACATTTTAATTTGGATATTGTCTCAAATAACACTTAGAAAACAGTCCCAGATAGCTTCTATACATTATTGCCCTGACTCTGTTGGTGTTAATCATTGAACAAGCTGCAGGGGTCAGGTAATCTGGCTCTCTTTACTGGCTTTACTCTTAACCCACATGTGCTCTTAGGTACCAACATTTGGCACCGATTGGTACTTGGTAGTACCGACGTAATTCGGTCGGTACCACACCCTATTGATGACTGAACCAATGAATGTTACGTACCACTAAAACTGAACGGGACAGTTTTATCTTAACTTCTAAAACATGATTCAGCTGAAGTGTTTTTTGAGATTTTGTACAATTTTTTAAATCTTAACATTTAATACCAGTAATATCGTTTCACATGTTTACCAACTTATTTTTACTAGAGGATTACAGCAACACCACCATATGTAAGAATACGAGTCAGCCTGGTAGTGTGGTTCTCTTTGCGCTGTGCACAGTTTTATTTATAGAACCAAGGATAATAGTGTGTGTATAAATTGGGATGTTGTATCGCAATCAATCAATCGAATTTGATTTATACAATCACCCAGCCTGAATCCGACAGAGCACCCATCGACAAGAAGAACATGTTCAACAAGTTGATACACGGCGGCTAGGAAAAACTCCCTGAAGGTCAAATTTAGGAAGAAACCTAGAGAGGAACCAGGCTCTAAGGCAGAGGAGGGCAGATATTTCAGCTCAGGGGCCAAATCAGCACTTTGAAATTATATGAAGGGGCACATTTGTTATGTAATTTGTTCATTCTAAAAGATTTGTGGGCCAGAAAAGGGCAATAATTAAAATGTATACACATAACATATATACTGGAAGTGTGTTATATCTAAATAACTTTTATTCAGATACAGATTACAATTGGCCTGCCAAGTTATTTTGTACTTCCTCTCAAAACTGTTTTAATACCTTCCGTGGGCCTGATGGAATTGCCTTGAGGGCCGGATTCGGGTCCTGCTCTAAGGGGTGGCCAGTCCTCTTCTGGCTGTGCTGGGTGAACTATGCGTCTCCTCTGGCAAGCCTTATTGCTCCCCTACATTTTCTGAGACAGGAAAGAGAACACAGTGACTCAAGCGTTAGCTTCTCTTTAGATGGATACACAATACAAACAGGGGTCAGGGGTCAGTTCCACATGTTGTCATTAATATCACTGACACAACTGAGACACTCACCTGTTGGGAGTGCAGTGCAGCAGTTGGGCCCTGATTGATGTCCACCTCCATCAGCAGTGGGATGAGGGAGAGGTTGCAGGGGGGAGCCGCCATCTTCTTGGACACATTTATCCTGTTCATTATTGCGCTATAGTCCCACTGTTTAAATCGGACCCCTAAACAGCTTCCTGAGGAAGGCAGAGCACAGAGTTACTGTATCTGTACGAGCTAGGTGGAGAAAGAAGAGCTAAGGGCAGGACATTTTGATTCATATTCTGGTTTACATTAAGCACATTTTGACTACTAGATTATTCCTTTACTGCAGCCATGTGAAGGTGATTTCATGAGTTCACAGGATTACGATACCTTTCTCCAGAAGCCGTAATCATTAAGGCAGGTAGTTTGGTCTCTGCTCTGGCGGGCACCAGGGGACGGCCCGAGCTATTGGGGGCAGACGGTGGCAGCGGTTGACAGCTGCCGTTGGGGACCTGGCCAGCTTGCAGGTCTTAATGATCTGAAATGGATGGGGGTTGCTGGGGCGTGGCACTGGAGGAAACAGGTGCAACTTGCAGTCTTCAGATCTGAGGAAATGTAAGGAACTTTCTTAATTTATATTTCATGGGGCCATCATTTATATATTCAAATATTTAAATGTTACATGATTCTGATAAAGTACAGCGGAGTACAAACAAAATGCTCTGAAATGCAGACAGATGCCAAAGAAAACAAGTTGGGAAAAGTTACCCCCACACTTCCTGAAGCAGGACTACATACCGTATATACAGAACCTCACATAGAATGGATGCAGCTAAATGGAAGCTTCTTTCTTTGGGAAATATGGGTCTAAAATGTAAGTTGAAGAGGAAAGGCTCTGTCCAAATACGTTTTACCTTTACCAATTTATATGAGCATAACATCCTTATTAATTATTACCATTAAAGCCACATGTAAAGCCATGCATCTATGAGTGATTCATAGGTACTGCAATTATTGAGAATGACACAACCGTATTTAGTTTTGGATCAACCATTCCTCCTGCTTACCTCATTGAATAGATACAGCATCTGTGCACGGCAGGTTTTGCGGTTGCGTTACAATTCAGCCCATTTGCCACTCCAACCTTCTAACACCTGTTTCCGGTACACATCCAGCTTGGTCAGGAAGGAGTACATTTCCTTCACTGACCTCCCATCCTTCAGCTCCCGTGCTGCCCACATCCTAACAGTCAGTGTTGTGCTGAAAAAAAGCATGAAGAAAAATATTTCACTACTTGGTAAAAAAACAACAATAGTATATCTAAAATAAGACAATGGGAATAAAAACCATACCTGACTTGCTTTATGGATTTGAAGGAAGTAAACTTCTGGCGTAGGCAGGCCAGTCTCATTCCCTCCATGTCCTGATAGCAGCCTGCATTAGTAGTTTCAGGTTAGTCACCTGAGACTGCATATTCACCTGGCAGGTCTCCCCCATCATCAAGCTCTCCAGTATCCCCTCCACCACAATCTTCATCTTGTACCTTTCAAGATCCTCCTTCCAGTCAGCTGTCTCGGTCAGTAGGTTTTTCAGTACCAACATTGTTGTCTCCTCCTGAGTGGCTTCTCTACTGGCCCACTGTCAGGTATCATGATGGAGAGGTGACGTGCCATCTTTACTCTGGCCTGCTCTTCATCTACGAAGCGGTCAGAGGACGAGGTGGAGACATGGCGTGTGGAAGACTACATGGCTTTCTTGTCGTCTTCCATGAGCTCATGCACGTTGGTGTCCACACTCTCCATGTCCTGGGCTTGCCTGGTGAAAGTAGACAAGTTCATGGTGACATGGTGGCACCGTCACAAATCTTTGGTAGATTTGTTATGAACTTCTGCTCATTTGTTGCTATTGAGGGAAGCCTGGAATACTTGACTAGGGCTGGGGTGACCTCTGTCAGGGGTAGGCTCTGAAGCATAGGAGATTTCATCACCTGCTCAAGAGATTCCTCAGCAGAACTTTGTTTCCCTGACATGATCGTGTCCCGCAGCCTACGGATCTGAAGCTGGTGAGCTGCATTCTCCTCCTTAAGCTTCCAGCTGGTT
>CM055736.1:4403132-4434492 GCA_029465975.1 Dallia pectoralis
CTACCACTGGCTATAGAAACACTACACAATTGAAACTACCACTGGCTATAGAAACACTACACAATTCAAACTACCACTGGCTATAGAAACACTACACAATTCAAACTACCACTGGCTATAGAAACACTACACAATTGAAACTACCACTGGCTATTGAAACACTACACAATTGAAACTACCACTGGCTATTGAAACACTACACAATTGAAACTACCACTGGCTATAGAAACACTACACAATTGAAACTACCACTGGCTATTGAAACACTACACAATTGAAACTACCACTGGCTATAGAAACACTACACAATTGAAACTACCACTGGCTATTGAAACACTACACAATTGAAACTACCACTGGCTATAGAAACACTACACAATTGAATCTACCACTGGCTATTGAAACACTACACAATTGAATCAGAGGGATTTTTCTTTTTAAATATATTCTTGTGTTTTACTATTGCACTGGTTGTCAACCTTTTTTGGGCCAGCGCCCCGTATCCATTATCCAGGTCCCTTACCGCCCCCCTTTAAATAACAGGCATGCCAACTTCCCTGAATATTATTGAGAATTATTATGATAATGATAAACTACAAAAAATGTAACGAAGTCCAGTTATGTCATGAAGTCCTTTTTACACAGAAAGTTGTCACAAAGTGCTTGTGATGAGACTGCAGAGCTGGCTGCAAATGGCCTCCACAAGGGGACTCCAGCCCAAGGCAGTTCTGAGCAGGCAACTGGAATAAAGAGAAATCTTATAGACTCCGTACCATTAAGATCAACTGAAGATGCCATTCTAAAATTCTCTAGGCAAAATAAAACATACCGTTTGAGGGACTTCCTTCCACCAACACCTGGATTCTTCGTTGCCAGAAACCTCCCCCTGATGACCTCTCCTGGTGTCGGGCAGGGTAGACCAGACAGACGCCGTTGGTATCCTGGCATGCTGGTTTTCGGGGTGAGTGTCGGGACCTTGGGACTCTGCCTGTAGAGGCAAGTTAAACCAGAGGGTGAATAAAAGTGGGTGGCCAGCGGGATCACCTGACCGAGCCGGCGACCTGGCCCTCCTGGGTTGTGTGAAAGTATAGTTACACTCTAGTTAAACATGAACAAAATGGTGTATTACTGCACTGCGTTATCATCTGATGCCTACGTTAATGACAAGATCACGAGTTCCACCCCAGGTAAAAGTATTTAACAACACAATTTTGAAGTTCCCAAATATGCATGCCTCATCCACCCGTATTTTGCCCGGTTAAAATGATCACTGGAAAAGCAACATAAAGGCTATTTTGCCTAATTTATGTGCCAACGCGCTATCCGTCATTTTGATATTATTTTTTTTCCATCGGTATATCTTGTTGTCAGTCACCAGGTGGTGCATGAAACAGAGAAACCAAGTCCCAATTTCTGCAAATGAATATCGTGATATTATCATACTTAAACTACCACACTGATTACATGAAACTAAACCGAATAAATGTTGACTTATTGTAGACAATATTGGGTTACCTTCAGTCATATGGTACAATAAAGGCCTAAATCTATGCGCACTTATTAAATAATAGTGGACACTTTTAGGCCATTTCTATTAATTTGCCAGGAGGTTTTAACATTTTGGTTTTACAACAGCCCGGTCCTTCTGACACAAAAACAAAGAAGATGCGCCACCTACTGGTCATTGTCAGCAACATTCTCCTATTCAAAACATGCACGGATCAAATGAGCCATAAGTGAAAAAGAGGTCAGTGCCTCAGGGCTTCTAGTGTGAACAGACTAATAGAAAAAAACAGAAAATGGAAACAAATAATAATAATAATACAAAAGAAAAACAAGCCAAAATTCAGTGATAAGACATTGTCATACAAGGGGAGAACGCAGTTATTTTTAGTAATTTACTTTAGTGGGGAAGTATTTCAGGATATCCTATAGTTTTCGTTCTTTCGAACCTTTTAGAATTTTTTACGTTCTCGAATACTATTTGACTTCCTTTAAAAAATAAGACATTTTGAGGACGAATTCATGCAAATACGTTTCAACAAAGTTGGTTGTCTTTACTTAGTAATATGAAACTAAATATTATGATGTCTCTGGATATAGAATTTGGAAATGAAGAGATCTCATGTTTTATACAATTGTGTATGTCACACCAAAATACATGTACCAAGTTGCATGAGTAAAATGATATGGTCCGTAGTCTCTAAATCATCTTCACAAAATGTGCATACATTATCATCAAAACCAAAGCCAGGTCTAAGTAATTCATTAGAGGAGTTAATATTATTCATCACTTTGAAGTGTGTTTCCTTCATTTTAGGGGGTATAGCAAGTGTTAAATACATTGTCCTTATTTGAGTTACTGAATTTTTATCAAATTTCTTTTTGTGTTCATATGCATGCCAACGTTGTATTGCAGTCATGTCAACAACGCCACTTACATTGAATAGTGCACGGATAATCAACAAGGGGGGCACCAGGAACGGATGGCCCAGACCTGGATGGGTGGCCAGCGGGATCACCTGACCGAGCCGCCGACCTGGCTCTCCTGTCCTGTCAAAATAAGTCAAAGAAAACTTCTTGAATATAAAACAAAAATAAGAAATCGAGAGAGAATAAAATTCAGTGAAGCAAAACAAATGTCACCTCAAAAGTAAAATGTATTACTTCCGGTTGAGAAATCGTCAATCCCACCAAATATCACAATATTAAATTTGAAGAGAAAAAAGTGCAGTTATTTTACAGACATACGACTGGAGATGAAGACTAAAATACAATGGAAAATGTTGACACAGGGGCATAACGGCTCTCGGAATGGTTTAACAGGGATGAAAAGGATGTAAATCGTATGTGATTGCTTTGAGTCAACAAATATTAACCTAGATGAACACCTATGCCATTGTTGCTAAGGAAAGCTCTTGTTGAGCTACGTCCAGGAAGTATCCTAATGTTACGTACGCCTCTGGGAGAGGGAAACATAACACCCCGCTACACGTGATAGTTGGTAGGTGACAGGTATGAGGTCGTGGGTGCAAGTAAGGACGACAGACAATTGTACACTGTTGCTGGGAATTTATTATTCCATATTGCAATGTTTTTGGGGAAAGGGGCTGGACGGAACCAAAACAATGAGAGCAAAAAAGGATATCCCCTTCCCCTCTCCTACCTGCCTTCCCACAGCTTACCTAATCTAGCGCCACAAAAGCGCACTAACCAACATACAGGGGGTGGTCCGCCCAGGTCTTTCCTAGTGTGTATAGACAAGTGGACACTACGGGTGATGTATGCCCATGGGCCTCTGTCCTACACACTCCCAAGGTGCGTTCCCCTTCCCCCTGGGAAGACAAGTGAAAACAAGATTAATTAACAAGTAACCCAAACTTGCAACAGTGTTTTTAAATTAAGTTATTCTAACCCACAGAGTGAGTGACTGGTTTAAAACAAACAAAATGACATTACAGGAGTACAACAATTAACCATCCCAGCTGCCAATGACCAAACAAGCAAAAACCCTCTAGCAAACCCCAAACCAAAACAGAAGCTTTCAGCAAAAGCACAATTGCAAGCGAAAACAAGACAGCCTCTCTCTCCTGCAAACAATTGAACAGTGGCTTTTATAATCTACTGAAAAATGACCCCCACGATTCACTGAGAACAGCAGCGACAGGAGACACAGGACCGGTGCTCTGCGGATGCGCTCATTTGGCCATGGGGCACGCTGGGCACCGTTGGTCCTCATGTTCCATGGTGCAAGACAGGCCTCCTCTACAATCGCATCCTCTGTAGTGTGATACGGGAGGCAGGTCCAGTCCGTGTGAGCCGGCCACTGGCGCCGAATGTCCAGACCGGGCCATGGTGGACGCAGCAGCTGGGGCTAAACACATTATACGCATAGCCTGTTCCCTGGAGGTGCGCGACGTTGGACGACAGCATACGGGTGGTTCGGTCTCTGCGAGAAGCCGGGTCAGGTAGTTCAACTGTGAAGGATGTGACATGGGAGAGACTGAAGGACCACTGGACAGATGTTTACGGAGAACTTTGACAAAATGCAGTGACGATTACCCATAGAAGCACCACCATAATTTGTTGGAGCAGTCCACTCACCCTCTCCATGTCCTCCTTGTCCTCAGAGACGTCTAGCACCGTAAGAAAGCCGTTGTTGCTTGCAGCAGGAACGGGGGCGTTGTTAAAAGACTGGAGAGACACAATTCACATAATGTAGTATGGGACAATCACAGTGTGTATGTACTCTTCAGTGTTTATTGAGATGTTAAATCATGTGTAGACATGAAAAATGCCCATTTGCTGGAGCGACAGTACAATGTGTCATAGTATAAAAGTAGCCTCCAAAAAGGCCTAGTCAGTCCTTCAAGAGCAAGAATGAGTCAAAAATCTGCAGAACACGCATGTAACATGTGTTTATCTTAACACATTACCAGCACAACGGAACCCACATGATTCAGAGAGAGGAGTGAAAAGGTTACACAAGGGAAACATTATAGACCAGGATATGAAGTTATATTCAACCACAAGATGGCCAGTATATTTTTAGATGAGAACTAGTTATTCTACTCCGCAAATGAATTATATCATTTATAGGAAACACACACAACACACACACACACACACACACACACACACACACACACACACACACACACACACACACACACACACACACACACACACACACACACACACACACACACACACACACACACACACACACACACACACACACACACACACACACACACACACACACACACAAAAAATAATTCAGTATAATTTTATTAAGTATCGAAATTATATGCATTAGATTTTGGAAAAGTGCGCTAGCAATTAGCATTGTCTGCGCAATTCCGATCTACTAACATGGGGTGAAGTTAGCATTGCCTGCTAACGCCATTCCAACCTCAGCCTCATAAGGAAAACGTAACTCACCAAGTGTACGTCCACGTCCCTGCATGACAATCATGTTGGATTGTCGCGTTTAAATGTTGTTTTTTCGATGACATTAGTCAAGTTGTTGAATAGCAACAGTTCACTATAGCTAAATCAAACTTTTCGAGGTCTACCTAAAAGGGCGTCTCTTCCCATTATAGCAGATCGCATCTGCTACTGACCAACCTGTCAATCAAAGGCGGGACATAACCAAATAGGAATTTCTAATTGGCTCAAAACTAAAATACTTCTTATTCCAGCTGCTCATTGGTTAACCTGTGCTACACGAACACAGATAGGTTTCATGATATCAGCTAGATGCTTACGTGGGTTTTGACTTACGTTCGAAACTTTATTTTCCACATTTAGAGATTGGCTCTGTTTATGATATTAGGCAGACAAATTGAACAAGTTACATTTGGTGGTGGGGTTTCAGTCTGATTCGTTTCTCTGGACAAACGACGAGCATGTAACCCGGAAATCGCACCTTGAGTGTTTTTATAAAGAATGGACGCCAACTCCCAGAAGCCTCTGCGGTTTTTGTGTACCATATTTACAGGCGTTCACGTGATACTTAGCAAAATGTGCTGTCCGATTGGTGGTAATTGCTAGTGATTAAACTGTTTTTTAGAAGGATGGATGAACTATATCTGGACATTTCTCGAGGGATACCATGATGACCTTGTCTTGCTATATAAATTAAGCTTGACAGCTCTGTTAATTTGTGACGCCAGAGGCGGCACCGGTTGGGACGCGTCTAAGAGAACACATTAAAACCCGGTTGCATGACTAGCATGTGGCCCTGAGTTTGCGAGGGCGCGTTCCAGCCGTCAACTTTTTGCGTGGTTTTGGCGTCATCTAGTGGCAGCTTGTGACTGTGGACTGTGTGTGCTCTATTGAACACACAAATGACATAGCAAAATACTAATGCAACAAGAACATGGGGAAACTACACAATTACATTATTCCAAACAAGCCACCACCCATTCAGAACTCACCCTTCTTACAGACGGCTACGGTCTATCAAGACCAAAAACTTCCCCACAGCGGTGAGTCTAAGGAATATGCCTCTTGTACTAGACAGCCCTTAGCCGCCCCCCTTTAAATAACAGGCATGCCAACTTCCCTGAATATTATTGAGAATTATTATGATAATGATAAACTAGAAAAAATGTAACGAAGTCCAGTTATGTCATAAAGTCCTTTTTACACAGAAAGTTGTCACAAAGTACTTGTCTTCCTGAGCCTTTCTGTCAAAACCAACACAGACATGTTGCATTTGGACAGGATTTGACTCGCATGTTTCAAATAATCTGTACAGCAAAAACAGATATTCCTTGAAATGTCACATAGATTTGTTGGTTGAACATGACCTTCAACAAGCAAAGCGGTTTCATGGTGCAGTTTTGCCATATTCAGCTTAAGTGAATTTAAGTTGTTCTTTAACATGTAACAACACTTTCACTACACGTCAAACCGCACACCGTTACACAACCTGCATCACAAATGCCATCCCATTCCCTCAATGGCACATCACTTGTGGACAGACTCCCAGGGGTCCTGTCAAAAGGGTGTGACTTATCTCTGTCCAGGTTACACATGGCACCCTGTTTTCTCATGTAGTGAACTACATAGGCCATAGTGGTCCTTTTGGGACAGAGGTGATGTCTACAATACATAAGAAGTATACTTATTTATTGAACTTTGTTTTGTAACCAACTGAATACCTTTCTATTCACATGGATTTGGAGAGTGAGAAACACATTTGTTTTAATTTTGTCCGTTGATTGCTCTCGACAACTTGGGTATATCTAGATAATAATGTTTTGAACCATGTACACAAGTTGCAGTGGACTGGAGTGAAGACTAAACATGACAGGTCTGTTTTCACTCAGGTCCATGTTATGTCTACTTACCCAGAAGGCTTAGGGAAACTGGGAATACCTCAGTGTGCCGGACCACTAGGCACTTTACAGTCTGTACTGTACTCCATCTCCCCGTTTGTCCCAAATGGGAACCTACTGCCTATATAGTACACATCTGACTGGCATCTACCCTATTCAAAAGCAGTGTACAATGTAAATAATAGGGTCTCATTTGGGACACACACCCGGGCATAAATCAATCGGGGCGGTGTAATGTCCGTCTTGTCGAGTGACATCTTCAGGCACTTGCCAAATGGAAATGGAGACGGATGAACAGAGCCGTATATTTGTGTTAAATAAATAAGTGAATGAAACAAACGTTCCGCTTATACTTTCACGCTAAGTGAAGACTGTGCAAGATATTCAACTTAACAGATGTGTTCATTTGTTTGGAGGCATGAAGCTTTCATTACTGTTTAGATTAAATCAAGCTCAAACTTGCCCTCATTCAGATTACGGTAGTCATTTATTCACCCTCATGGCCAAGACATGGAGAAATATGATGCAGATTTAAGTTGAAGGCGATTGATCTGGAAAAGGAAGAGCTGCTGCCCGGGAGATTGGTCTGAATAAGTCGATGATAAGACGATGGAAACAGCAACATGAGGAATTGAATCCGTGCAAAAAGAACCACCCGTATTTCGTTAAAGCGTAATTATTTTTGTTACAACTCGTGTTTCGTTAAAGCCTGTGTAAAGTTCATATGTTTCAATGTAACAGTAGGCACCTGCGGCTTATAGACCAGTGCGGCTTATTGATGTTCAAAATAATATATTTTTTAAATTCAGTGGGTGCGGCTTATATTCAGGTGGGCTCAATAGTCCGGTAATTACAGTACCTGGAATGAATCCACAACTGCAGTGAAATGGCAGAAAAGGGGTTGTCAGATTGAGTCCCGGACAACGATTGGCTGCCATGTTGTTAAATTATATATATTTTTAAATGTGACTGTCAGATTGCTATGACTTTGTTTATGTGGTTAGTGAATACAGAGCGCATAGCCAGGCATTGTAAGGTATATCTAGAATCAGCAACTTCTGTACGGGGGAGCACATCTTACATCTTGGTCCCCTATCATACATTTTATTTTTTAAATCCTCCGGTGAATTTTAAACCAGCCTCATGTAACCATTTACTCTCTCCAAGGGCTTGTGACTGTCTTACTGATGTTCAGAAGGGGATGATTTGGGTAAGGGCTGAGGGTGACACGCCGGTACTACACCTGTTACTATTGGCCTGGTCTGTATGGTTCTCTGTTGGAATGGGAAATGCTTCCACTGTTTCTGGGGAACTTGTCTTGACAGGGTGCGTCTTCATCTCAGAGAAACATCCCTATTTGATGTGATGTTACTAAAATTTTCAAGAGTTTTTAATTATTGGCCATTTCTACCATGCATTTATACATTTTGCAATTTCAACTGTGCAAAACATTGTATTTTCCGATGTGTTAAATAGAGCAACTGTTTTTATTTTTATGACTTGGTAATTAATACTTTGGACAAAACATTAAATAATCTTAAGTACTATTTAGGGCCACGTATTTAAACCTTATGCAAGAACCTTTTTGAAG
This sequence comes from Dallia pectoralis, assembly GCA_029465975.1. Classification (NCBI taxonomy): domain Eukaryota; kingdom Metazoa; phylum Chordata; class Actinopteri; order Esociformes; family Umbridae; genus Dallia; species Dallia pectoralis. Next base: position 4,411,572 of record CM055736.1, read on the forward strand.
TTTAAACCCAGTAGCTTTACTATGATGTGAAAGGGCGAAAATGTAATTGAGCAAAGCAAAGGTTCAATTAAGGTCCTTTACTTGTCAGCAGGATCCAAATGTGACTTTTAGATGAAGAGAATGTACCAGACAGACTGATCTGTTTACCAGCCAAAAAACAAAAAAAAAATTCACTATTGCAATTTGCTATAATTGGTATTTCGCCTTATTATGTCATCTTGGCATGTATGTGATTTTTAATCAATTATCGTAGTGTGCAGTAATAACGGTAGTAACAATAACTGTATGCAGAAATTATTGTAACTGTTTCAACACTACTTTAAGTGTAACACATAAGTATTTATAATGTCTGTGGTATTCACCTTTAAGTGCCAGAAGGATAATTTATTTAGGTCTTAATATATAAAATAAATCAATATTCTCAATTTCAATATTGTTGTCAATCTATAACCATTTAAACAAATTAAAAGGCAGGGCAAAAATATTTAATTACATAAATAATAGGTATTGTATTTTATCTCTGACCTAGATATGAACTAGGCTACTCTAGCAGTTCCTTTAAAAATGATTTGCTGCAGCTGTTGCGGGTCGACTTGGTATTCATGTTAATAAATAATATGATACATGCTACAGCTTTAGGAAATATTTTGTGTTTGACCAGGTGTTTCCCTGGGTTAGACGCTCAATGCAAAGCTGGCTGGTAGCACATCACAAATATAGCAGCGAGCGTTGTCTGGGTCAATATTAGAAAGTTGGAACCATACTTGGACCGCTTTGGCTGGTCTTTGCCCTGACACTGTTTGTGTTGAACATTGAACACGCTTTAGGGGTGAGGTAATCTCACTCTCTACTCTCATACCCAGATGCACTCTCAGGTACATTTGGCACAGATTGATTTAAAACCAGTACTCTGTAGCATAATTCTAAGTTGGAAGAGGCTCAGCGAAGGTTATTTCTGATTAACTTGCTACGGGCTCACACAAGTGATCATGCTGTCTAGAGACGGTTTTGTTAGAATGCTTAGAAATTCACCAATGCTATAGGCCAGGTTAAGGTCACATTCCTAAAAAAAACCTGTTCCAACTTCCTAAATGTGCCTACATCTTCATACAACGACGCACATTACATTACGGTACACAGCAAATACAACAACAATATTCTAAATGTATTCATCCTCTTCACTTTTTGCAAATGTATTGTTTGCATTAGTTTCTCCAACACTTTCAGGTAATTAAGGTAAACTTGGTTCTCACTTGCTTTGACAATTTAAACAAATTGCCAATACAGCCCATAAATCGTATACATCTGGTGGTCTGTCTATTCATGTCCATCTGTGATAATATCCTGGATGTGGGATCAGCAACCCCATTACTAATACAGAAACCATTAGCATCTCCATGAGGGCAGTAAGAAGTTTAAACTCCTGAACGGTGTAAACCTCTGGCTAGCGTTCTGAGGGTTTCCAACACGGACTTATAGATACATATTACGTTTTATTGACTATTAAACAAACTGAATGTATGGCCGCGCTGGTTGTGAAACTGCTGCTGTGGAACCAACCACTTACATTCAAACTTGGTATTTCACAGCCAACTGAGTCAGGTATGATTATCCTAACATGGACCCTAAACCAACATTTAACCAATCATATAGCAATGTTAGACGTAGTTATTGTCCTCTTTGAACTTCTTATATGTGTTTGACATAATTCGTTTTTTGCCGTGAAACAAGCCAGCATCATACTTGGATCTACCCTCCTCCTACCCTTCTTACTATTGGGTACACAGCAACACTCAAAAGCCATTGGCCTTTCATGCTAGCAAATATCAGACTAGGGTGCGCTTGCTGCAAATAAGGCGCTGGGTTGAAATGCCCGTCTACAACGCCTTGAATGCCCAATACAGTAGTTTAGTTCCCCTGTATGTATTAGGATTAGCTCATGGTTAGACAGACCGCTTTTAGGACCCCCTGGTGTGTTTTAGTACTGAGTCAGTAACCGATTGATGCTTACAGCTAGGTCAGATTGAAGCCAACATTATGGTAAATGTGAGTGCACGAATTAAAGTCCTGATTTATACTGGGCTGTTGCAGTCTATTGGACTATTTAGCATGGTGGCAAGCCATCGGTTGTATTATTCCAGCACCTAACACTAATTAAGCATGAACACAGCCAGCTAAAGTTACTGCACTGTAGATCAACACAGCCAGAGGGTCTACAGTTCTACTGAGCACAGCCAGAGGGTCTACAGTTATGTGGCGTTAAGGTGGCCTAGTGGTTAGGGACTAGGGCTTGGGTCTGGAAGGTCCCTAGTCCCCCACCACCCAGGTGAAAACCGCGTCGTTCTTGAGCAAGACCCTAAAATGCTCCCCGGGCGCCGTGACGTGGAAGTCAAAATCAGGTAACTGATTTTACCCAACCTCAGGGTTGGGTAAAATGCAGAGAACACATTTCAGTTGAAGGCATTCAGTTGTTTATTCTGACAATATTACAGTTTATTCTATTGAGCACAGCCAGAGGGTCTACAGTTCTACTGAGCACAGCCAGAGGGTCTACAGTTCTACTGAGCACAGCCAGAGGGTCTACAGTTCTACTGAGCACAGCCAGAGGGTCTACAGTTCTACTGAGCACAGCCAGAGGGTCTACAGTTCTACTGAGCACAGCCAGAGGGTCTACAGTTCTACTGAGCACAGCCAGAGGTCTACAGTTCTACTGAGCACAGCCAGAGGGTCTACAGTTCTACTGAGCACAGCCAGTGTTAGTTGTCTGTAAAAGGGACAGGACTCAAAAAAACAAACCCTGAGGTAAGTTCACAGTGCGTAAAAACCGGAAGGTATTTATTAGGTACAATGAATTAATGAATGGAGATCCTAAAGAGGTTGTGGGTGATGGAGCACAGACTGATGAATGAGCAGGTTGGCAGGCAAGGATGATAGCGGGTGATAGGCAGGCAAGCAGAACCGCGGGTGGGGGAAAAAAGTCTGGAACGTGAACCAAAACACGGGGAAAAAGCAAAAATCTTGGCATAACGAGACACTTAGGGTAGAGCCGGTGTGTCGTACCGTGCAGGATAAACTACTGATCTGGTGAAGTCTGGAGTGCTTTGATGAGTGAATGGAATCAGGTGTGCAGCTTGGAACATGGGTGGGAGCTGGTGAGGTGAGTTGGCTGATTGGCCCGGAGCCATGCCTCAGACGTCATCACCACAACACACAGGGAAACAAGGCAGCCACAAGACAGACACAAACAGGAGAAACCAAGGAACACACGGGAGGCATAGGAACATGACAACCAGAGGGTCTACAGTTCTACTGAGCACAGAAAGTAGTTCTACAGAAGTAACCTGGTAATATTCATCCAGACAGCAGATGCAGCATGTCCTGGAGCTCAACGTTAATTTGTGGTTAGAGCTGAGGGCTGTGAAGCTAATCTAAATCAGGGCTATTCTAATCTCACCATGTCCTGGAGCTCAACGTTAATTTGTGGTTAGGGCTGAGGGCTGTGAAGCTAATCTAAATCAGGGCTATTCTAATCTCACCTTGCATGGACACCAGTCTGCTGCGTTTCTGTTTTACCTGAAAAACAATTGAACAGGTGTCCCAGGTCTAAATCAATCTCTGATTAAAGGGAAAAGATGCAGAAGAAACCGGAGAAACTGGCTTCCCGGTCCACATCTGAAGGGGTTTACTGTCCTAGTTCAATGTACCTGTGAATTTAAAGTAACTGATGAGCAGTAGTGATGGATTGGTGTTTCTACACAACAACTAGTATACCAGGCTGGACATTAGTCATTCCTAGTTCTCCTTACATCTTTGATCTGCAGTCTAACACACGCAAACACTCTCTGTGACGTTTAGATAAATACACACACATGAACATACACACTAAACATTAGGAGTAGGACCACCTGCCTATAATGCTGTTGGTCCACGTGTCATAACAGTGTCGACTGGTGGAGACATCCTCTACAGACCCCTGAAGGTGTCTTGTGATATCTGGTACCAAGCCATTATCTTACATTTCCACCACCAACTACCTCCGCAAAAAGCAGCCCAATTTCCCAGTGAGCTGCATGTAGCTGAGCTGTCTTTTTCTAAATTATATATCTGCACGAAGCCAAAGACCATCATAAATATTAGGAAAACTGGACATTATAATGATAAATCCCTCGTTAATTTTTATCTAGTGAATGAGTTTTATGTTAGCTAGTAGAATCGAGAGGGGACTCCCTGATTTAGAGAACATCTGCCCTGCTATTTGTTATCGCCAAACTCTGTTACCGCTTATTGCTCGCTGGCATTTAGAATCAAATCTGAAACATCAAATTACTACAACAACATTATATACCTTGTAATAAAAAAGTGCTCTATAACAACACTATAGAGAAGTAACCACAAGTATAGCCATGTGCCATGATAACATCAAGATCATGTACCGAATAAAACAATTGGGTAACCACAGAAAAATAACTCTATTATTGTAGAGAGAAAAGCAATATATAGACAGGAAAGCCAAAATAAATGTGTTTCATGGTCTTTTATGAGTACTATATTATTGGGCTTACCTTCTTTGTTGAGAAGCTCACAAGTGACTTGAGCAGCATTCATGTTTGCTAATTTATTTCTGATACAGAAACAGAAACATGATTCTTAGTCAATCCTTTTTTTCAAACCAACTAAAAACAAAACGTACACTTTTGTTGTTTGCTTTTTCGTGTAATTTGAACGTTTGGACGGTGTGTCCCAACTTCCAAGTCGCTCCAAAGAAGACATCAAAGAAAGTAAATAATCGACTTAATTTGAAATATTGCTACCGGCAACCATTTGAATGATCACATGACCCACAGTTGCCACTAGCAACTAATGCATCTGCTGTCATTGGTCAAAAAGTCAACGACCTGTCAGGGCTGAATGAATGTAGCCCCGACTAGCAGCAAATCAAGGGGGCGTGTCAGACGCCTGTCACTCAAGTCCCATCTCTTGCACAGTAGCACCTCAATGTAAATACCGGCCGTCATTGGTCAAAAGTCTGTGTCATTTGTGGGCTGACTTCCTTTAGTCCAGAGTCACGAGTAAAACCCAAACTAGCAGCAAATCAATGGGTCCTCTAAACCTATCACACACTATGAAGATAAAAGGTAGCTCATGTGTTTGGGAGAAAACTAATTAGAGAGTTTGATATTTTCTGTTTTTCGTGTCACTTTTGCTGATATCTGTAGCAAATATATCATTTTTTAATACATATATTCTTACTGAACTGCCAATTTCAGAAATACACGTAACTTTCCAGACAATGATCCTGGTTATGTTTCACTATGAAAAAATGCTACACAAGAATCAGGGCTGTTTACTTCACATCTGTCAAATGTAATATTTTGAGTTGTTTTTTTGTTGGGCATCATTTTATTTAGATTTCCATGTCATCAAACGCTATACAACGAATAGTCCAAAATAGCGTTTTATTTGATACCATTAACGACCTGATGTTTACTACCTATTGCAGTAGCAAAAAAAGACGACCTGTTTTGGTGCCATTATGCGGAAGAGAGATGTTTAGCATAATAACATAATTAGGTCGGTACCCAACACTAATAATGTGGATGTTTAGCATAATAACATAATTAGGTTGGTACCCAACACTAATAATGTGAATGTTTAGCATAATGACTGAATTTGGTCGGTACCCAACACTAATAATGTGGATGTTTAGCATAATGACATAATTTGGTCGGTACCCAACACTAATAATGTGGATGTTTAGCATAATGACATAATTTGTTCAAAACCCAACACTAATAATGTGGATGTTTAGCTTAATAACATAATTTGGTCGGTACCCAACACTAATAATATGGATGTTTAGCATAATAACATAATTTGGTCGGCACCCAACACTAATGTGGATGTTTAGCATAATAACAATTTGGTCGGTACCCAACACTAATCATGTGGATGTTTAGCATAATAACATAATTTGGTTGGTACCCAACACTAATCATGTGGATGTTTAGCATAATAACATAATTTGGTCGGTACCCAACACTAATAATGTGGATGTTTAGCATAATAACATAATTTGGTCGGTACCCAACACTAATAATGTGGATGTTTAGCATAATAACATAATTTGGTCGGTACCCAACACTAATAATGTGGATGTTTAGCATAATAACATAATTTGGTCGGTACCCAACACTAATAATGTGGATGTTTAGCATAATAACATAATTTGCAGCAGATCCTGCTGATTGAAGTGACAGCAAACCAGCAACTTTCTCTAGCACCTGAACAAAATAAGTCTCCATTATTTAAACACTGAAGACAACATTTCCCAGCATATCTACTGCATGTGTCTACTGAGGCATTCTGATGTGTTTGGTTCCTTTCAAGGGAATCTGTGTGGCCCACTGACAGGAAAGAGGAAAAAGAAGAAAATTATATACCTGACTGCCAAGAATGCAGGTGTGTACAGCTCCGTTTAGGCAGAACAACTCTTCAAGTAAAGGCTTCATTTCATCATAGGGTCTGGTGTAGCTCAGCTGGGAAACCATGGCACCTCCAACACACCAGGTGGCGCTAGGTGACCATATCTGTAGTTATGGGGCCAACACAGAACAATATGAATGTTTACATACTCACTCTGGGTAACACATTGTTGTTACATTTACAACTGTACTGCTGTGGAAAGACAGGGTTTCTTACAGAATGTAATGCGTCTTGGGAGCTAACTAGATAACAGCTACCTTGGTCTTCTATGTTATTCTACGTATGGGTTGGACATCCTGGTTGTGGTATAATAAACAGAGAGAGCAACCACTTATTGTGCAGTTGTCCTAGCAGTGCCACTTGACACACTTCTGTGGTTAGTTTTGTACTTCTAGGCAGCTAGCTTGCTACTTACATGGAAAGTTTACCCCAGGGAATGAATGGCCAACTGCTTGATTCTCAAGTCCATGGAGTCAAACATCACTTTAAAGTTATGTTACGTTGATTAAGCATGGCTGGGTGATTGTAAAAACACTTTGTCGTTATAATAAGGGCTTTATAAAATACGTTTGATTTGATTATGCTACATAATGATCAGATATAATCAGTGAGGACCATGCATTTATTACCCAGAAAACAACAGAAACAAACTAACGGAGTGGGCCGGCGTAGCCTGAAGAACCGACTTATTGTCATCAACCCTCAGTGCTTCAGACCGACAGTCCCTTGTGAGTTGTGTCTCTGTGTGTGTGAGTCTCTGTGTGTATGTGTGTGTGTGTGTCTCTGTGTTTGTGTGTGTGTATCTGCATGTATGTGTGTGTATGCGTGTCTCTGTGTCTCTGCGTGTGTGTCTGCGAGTGTGTGCGTGTCTGCGAGTGTGTGCGTGTCTGCGAGTGTGTGCGTGTCTGCGAGTGTGTGCGTGTCTGCGAGTGTGTGCGTGTCTGCGGGTGTGTGCGTGTCTGCGGGTGTGTGTGTCTGCGGGTGTGTGCGTGTCTGCGAGTGTGTGTGTGTCTGCGAGTGTGTGTGTGTCTGCGAGTGTGTGTGTGTCTGCGAGTGTGTGTGTGTGTGTCTGCGAGTGTGTGTGTGTGTGTCTGTGCGTGTGTCAGCCTGTACACATTTTAATTTGGATATTGTCTCAAATAACACTTAGAAAACAGTCCCAGATAGCTTCTATACATTATTGCCCTGACTCTGTTGGTGTTAATCATTGAACAAGCTGCAGGGGTCAGGTAATCTGGCTCTCTTTACTGGCTTTACTCTTAACCCACATGTGCTCTTAGGTACCAACATTTGGCACCGATTGGTACTTGGTAGTACCGACGTAATTCGGTCGGTACCACACCCTATTGATGACTGAACCAATGAATGTTACGTACCACTAAAACTGAACGGGACAGTTTTATCTTAACTTCTAAAACATGATTCAGCTGAAGTGTTTTTTGAGATTTTGTACAATTTTTTAAATCTTAACATTTAATACCAGTAATATCGTTTCACATGTTTACCAACTTATTTTTACTAGAGGATTACAGCAACACCACCATATGTAAGAATACGAGTCAGCCTGGTAGTGTGGTTCTCTTTGCGCTGTGCACAGTTTTATTTATAGAACCAAGGATAATAGTGTGTGTATAAATTGGGATGTTGTATCGCAATCAATCAATCGAATTTGATTTATACAATCACCCAGCCTGAATCCGACAGAGCACCATCGGTGCCAAATGTTGTGGTGCCTAAGAGCACATGTGGGTTAAGAGTAAAGCCGGTAAAAGAGGCCAGATTACCTGACCCCTACACACAGCTTGTTCAATGATTAACACCAACAGAGTCAGGGCAATAATGTATAGAAGCTATCTGGGACTGTTTTCTAAGTGTTATTTGAGACAATATCAAATTAAAATGTGTACAGGCTGACACACACCTGAACACACACACACACCTTTCTGGTACACACACTCATTTACACTCATAATTACACACACTCACTTGAACTTACACACTGCGTGCTACACACCTGGTGCACACACCGCAGACACGCACACAGCCGCAGACACGCACACACTCGCAGACACGCACACACTCACCAGACACGCACACTCACTTGAACGCACACACTCGCGAACTGCACACACTCCCTTGGACACACGCAGAACCTGGGAACACGCATACACACACATACATGCAGATCTACACACACAAACACAGAGACACACACACACATACACACAGAGACTCACACAGAGACACAACTCACAAGGGATCGGTCTGAAGCACTGAGGGTTGATGACAATAAGTCGGTTCTTCCAGGCTTCGCCCGGCCCACTCGTTAGTTTGTTTCTGTTGTTTTCTGGGTAATAAATGCATGGTCCTCACTGATTATATCTGATCATTATGTAGCATAATCAAATCAAACATGTTTATAAAGCCCTTATTATAACGACAAAGTGTTTTTACAATCACCCAGCCATGCTTAATCAACGTAACATAACTTTAAAGTGATGTTTGACTCCATGGACTTGAGAATCAAACAGTTGGCCATTGCATTCCTGAGGTAAACTTTCATCATAGTAACAAGCTGCTTTACCTAAGTAAATATTCCGCAATGTCAAGTAACAGTTTTAACTTTGCACAATGAGTCAATATCTCTGTTTGTGCTCTGCAACCTGTCCAACCTGCGTGGGTGAAGACAAGGTAGCTATTCAGTTGGCTCCCAGGCGCATTACATTCTGTAAGAAAGCGTGGCTCACAGCAGTTACAGTGTAAATGTGGCTGTGTCTGTGAGTGCAGAGGAAGTGGTAATATAAACATTCATATTGTTCTGTCCAAACCCCATAACAGTCACCCCAAGCATCACCTGTGTTGGAGAGGCCATGGTTTGGCTGAGCTGCACCAGACCCTATGATACTTGAAATTGACAAACAGGCACTTTTACATTCTTGATCAATCTCTCATTTTCTTCTTTCTCTTTCTAATCGGTGGGCCACACCATTCCACGAAAACCAAACACATCAGAATGCCTCAGTGGGCACATGCAGTAGATATGCTAGAGGAAATGTTGTCTTCAGTGTTTAAATAATGGAACTTATTTTGTTCAGGTGCTAGAGAAAGTTGCTGGTTGCTGTCACTTCAATCAGCAGGATCTGCTGCAAATTATGTTATTATGCTAAACATCCACATTATTAGTGGTGGGTACCGACCAAATTATGTTATTATGCTAAACATCCACATTATTAGTGTTGGGTACCGACCAAATTATGTTATTATGCTAAACATCCACATTATTAGTGTTGGAGTACCGACAAATTATGTTATTATACTAAACATCCATTATTAGTGTTGGTACCAAACCAAATTATTATTATGTAAACATCCACATGATTAGTGTTGGGTACCAAACCAAATTATGTTATTATGCTAAACATCCACATGATTGAGTGTTGATTTACCGACCAAATTATGTTATTGTACTAAACATCCACATTATTAGTGTTATGTACCGTCAAATTATGTTATTATGCTAAACATCCACATGATTAGTGTTGGAGTACCGACAAATTATGTTATTATATAAACATCCACACTATTAGTGTTGGGTACACGACCAAATTATGTTATTATGCTAAACATCCACATGATTGGTGTTGGTGCAGAACCAAATTATGTCATTATGCTAAACATCCGCTGATTGAGTGTTGGGTGACCGACCAAATTATGTTATTATTACTAAACATCCATATTATTAGTGTTGGTACCGACCAAATTATGTTATTAAGCTAAACATCACATTATTAGTGTTGTTTGAACAAATTATGTCATTATGCTAAACATCCACATTATTAGTGTTGGGTACCGACCAAATTATGTCATTATGCTAAACATCCACATTATTAGTGTTGGTACCGACCAAATTCAGTCATTATGCTAAACATTCACATTATTAGTATTTGGGTACCAACCTAATTATATTATTATGCTAAACATCCACATTATTAGTGTTAGGTACTGACCTAATTATGTTATTATGCTAAACATCCACTACCGACCTAATTATGTAAACATCTCTCTTCCATAATGGCACCAAAACAGGTCGTCTTTTTTGCTACTGCAATAGGTAGTAAACATCAGGTAGTTAATGGTATCAAATAAACGCTATTTGGACTATTCGTTGTATAGCGTTTGATGACATGGAAATCTAAATAAAATGATGCCCAACAAAAAAACAACTCAAAATATTACATTTGACAGATGTAAAGTAAACAGCCCTGATTCTTGTGTAGCATTTTTCATAGTGAAACATAACCAGGATCATTGTCTGGAAAGTTCGTGTATTTCTGAAATTGGCAGTTCAGTAAGAATATATGTATTAAAAAATGATATATTTGCTACAGATATCAGCAAAAGTGACACGAAAAACAGAAAATATCAAACTCTCTAATTAGTTTCTCCCAAACACATGAGCTACCTTTTATCTTCATAGTGTGTGATTAGGTTTAGAGGACCCATTGATTTGCTGCTAGTTGGGTTTACTCGTGACTCTGGACTAAAAGTCAACCCACAAATAACACAGACTTTGACCAATGACGACGGTATTTACATTAGGTGCTACTGTACAAGAGATGGGACTTGAGTGACAGGCGTCTGACACGCCCTTGATTTGCTGCTAGTCGGGGCTACATTCATTTCAGCCCTGACAGGTCGTTGACTTTTTGACCAATGACAGCGGATGCATTAGTTGCTAGTGGCAACTGTGGGTCATGTGATCATTCAAATGGTTGCGGTAGCAATATTTGGAATTAAGTCGATTATTTACTTTCTTTGATGTCTTCTTTGGAGCGACTTGGAAGTTGGGACACACCGTCAAACGTTCAAATTACACGAAAAAAGCAAACAACAAAAGTGTACGTTTGTTTTAGTTGGTTTGAAAAAAAGGATTGACTAAAATCATGTTTCTGTTTCTGTATCAGAAATAAATTAGCAAACATGAATGCTGCTCAAGTCACTTGTGAGCTTCTCAACAAGAAGGTAAAGCCCAATAATATAGTACTCATAAAAGACCATGAAACACATTTATTTTGGCTTTCCTGTCTATATATTGCTTTTCTCTCTACAATAATAGAGTTATTTTCTGTAGTTACCCAATTGTTTTATTCGGTACATGATCTTGATGTTATCATGGCACATGGCTATACTTGTAGTTACTTCTCTAGTGTTGTTATAGAGGCACTTTTTATTACAAGGTATATAATGTTGTTGTAGTAATTTGATGTTTCAGATTTGATTCTAAATGCCAGCGAGCAATAAGCGCCCAACAGAGTTTGGCGATAACAAATAGCAGGGCAGATGTTCTCTAAATCAGGAGTCCCCTCTCGATTCTACTAGCTAACATAAAACTCATTCACTAGATAAAATTAACGATTTATCATTATAATGTCCAGTTTTCCTAATATTTATGATGGTCTTTGGCTTCGTGCAGATATATCATTTAGAAAAGACAGCTCAGCTACATGCAGCTCACTGGGAAATTGGGCTGCTTTGGAGGTAGTTGGTGGTGGAAATGTAAGATAATGACTTGGTAGATATCACAAGACACCTTCAGGGAGTCCTGTAGAGGATGTCTCCACCCAGTCGACACTGTTATGACACGTGGACCAACAGCATTATAGGCAGGTGGTCCTATACAATGTTTAGTGTGTATGTTCATGTGTGTGTATTTATCTAAAGCGTCACAGAGAGTGTTTGCGTGTGTTAGACTGCAGATCAAAGATGTAAGGAGAACTAGGAATGACTAATGTCAGCCTGGTATACTGAATTTGTTGTGTGAGAAACCAATCCATCACTACTGCTCATCAGTTGCTTTAAATTCACAGGTACATTGAACTAGGACAGTAAACCCCCTCAGATGTGGACCGGGAAGCCCAGTTTCTCCGGTTTCTTCCTGCATCTTTTCCTTTAATCAGAGATTGATTTAGACCTGGGACACCTGTTCGAATTGTTTTTCAGGTAAAACAGAAGCGCAGACTGGTGTCCATGCAAGGTGAATTAGAATAGCCCTGATTTTAGATTAGCTTCACAGCCCTCAGCCTAACCACAAATTAACGTTGAGCTCCAGGACATGGTGATTAGAATATCCCTGATTTAATTAGCTTCACAGCCCTCAGCTCTAACCACAAGTGCGTTGAGCTCCAGGACATGCTGCATCTGCTGTCTGGATGAATATTACCAGGTTACTTCTGTAGAACTACTTTTCTGCTCAGTAGAACTGTAGACCCTCTGGTTGTCATGTTCCTATGCCTCCCGTGTGTTCCTTGGTTTCTCCTGTTTGTGTCTGTCTTGTGGCTGCCTTGTTTCCTGTGTGTTGTGGTGATGACGTCTGAGGCATGGCTCCGGGCCAATCAGCCAACTCACCTCACCAGCTCCCACCCATGTTCAAACTGCACACCTGATTCCATTCACTCATCAAAGCACTCCAGACTTCACCAGATCAGTAGTTTATCCTGCGGTACGACACCGCTCTACCTAAGTGTCTCATTATGCCAAGATTTTGCTTTTTCCCCGTGTTTGGTTCACGTTCAGACTTTTTCCCCCACCCGGTTCTGCTTGCCTGCCTATCACCCGCTATCATCCTTGCCTGCCAACCTGCTCATTCATCAGTCTGTGCTCCATCACCCCACAGCCTCTTTTCTCCATTCATTAATTCATTGTACCTAATAAATACCTTCCGGTTTTACGCACTGTGAACTTACCTCAGGGTTTGTTTTTGAGTCCTGTCCCTTTTACAGACAACTAACACTGGCTGTGCTCAGTAGAACTGTAGACCCTGGCTGGCTGTGTGCTCAGTAGAACTGTAGACCCTCTGGCTGTGCTCAGTAGAACTGTAGACCCTCTGGCTGTGCTCCAGTGAGACTGTAGACCCTCTGGCTGTGCTCAGTAGAGACTGTAGAATAGAATAATAAACCAATATTGTCAGTTGTACAACTGAATGCCTTCAACTGAAATGTATTCTCTGCATTTTACCCAACCCTGAGGTTGGTAAAATCAGTTACTGATTTTGACTTCGTCACGGCGCCAGGAGCATTTTAGGGTCTTGCTCAAGAACGCGCGGTTTCACCTGGGTGGTGGGGACTAGGACCTTCAGACCCAAGCCCTAGTCCTAACCACTAGGCCACCTTAACGCCACATAACTGCCAGACCCTCTGGCTGTGCTCAGTAGAACTGTAGACCCTCTGGCTGTGTTGATCTACAGTGCAGTAACTTTAGCTGGCTGTGTTCATGCTTAATTGGTGTTAGGTGGGAATAATACATACCGATGGCTTGCCACCATGCTAAATAGTCTAATAACTGCAACAGCCCAGTATAAATCAGGACTTTAATTCCTGCACTCACATTTACCATAATGTTGGCTTCAATCTGACCTAGCTGTAGCATCAATCGGTTACTGACTCAGTACTAAAACACACCAGGGGGTCCTAAAAGCGGTCTGTCTAACCGTAGAAGCTAATCCCTAATACATACAGGGGAACTAAACTACTGTATTGGGCATTCAAGGCGTTGTAGATGGGCATTTCAACCCAGCGCTATGTATTTGCAGCAAGCGCACCTAGTCTGATATTTGCTAGCATGAAAGGCCAATGGCTTTTAGTGTTGCTGTGTACCCAATAGTAAAAGGGTAGGAGGGGTAGATCAAGTATGATGCTGGCTTGTTTCACGGCAAAAACGAATTATGTCAAACACATATAAAGTTCAAGAGTACAATAACTACGTCTAACATTGCTATATGATTGGTTAAATGTTGGTTTTAGGGTCCATGTTAGGATAATCATCGCCTGACTCAGTTGGCTGTGAAATGCCAAGTTTGAATGTAAGTGGTTGGTTCCACAGCAGTTTCACGAACCAGTGTGGCCATACATTCAGTTTGTTTAATAGTCAATAAAACGTAATATGTATCTATAAGTCCGTGTTGGAAACCCTGAGAACGCTAGCCAGAGGTTTACACCGTTCAGGAGTTTAAACTTCTTACTGCCCTCATGGAGATGCTAATGGTTTCTGTATTGGTAATGGGGTTGCTGATCCCACATCAGGATATTATCACAGATGGACATGAATAGACAGACCACCAGATGTATCGATTTATGGGCTGTATTGGCAATTTGTTTAAATTGTCAAAGCAAGTGAGAACCAAGTTTACCTTAATTACCTGAAAGTGTTGGAGAAACTAATGCAAACAATACATTTGCAAAAACTGAAGAGGATGAATACATTTAGAATATTGTTGTTGTATTTGCTGTGTACCGTAATGTAATGTGCGTCGTTGTATGAAGATGTAGGCACATTTAGGAAGTTGGAACAGGTTTTTTAGGAATGCGGCCTTAACCTGGCCAATAGCATTGGTGAATTTCTAAGCATTCTAACAAAACCGTCTCAGACAGCATGATCACTTGTGAGCCCGTAGCAAGTTAATCAGAAATAACCTTCGCTGAGCCTCTTCCAACTTAGAATTATGCTACAGAGTACTGGTTTTAAATCAATCTGTGCCAAATGTGCCTGAGTGCATCTGGGTATGAGTAGAGAGTGAGATTACCTCACCCTAAAGCGTGTTCAATGTTCAACACAAACAGTGTCAGGGCAAAGACCAGCCAAAGCGGTCCAAGTGTGGTTCCAATTTTCTAATATTTACCCAGACGTCGCTCGCTGCTATATTTGTGATGTGCTACCAGCCAGCTTTGCATTGAGCGTCTAGCCCAGGGAAACACCTGGTCAAACACAAAATATTTCCTAAAGCTGTAGCATGTATCATATTATTTATTAACATGAATACCAAGTCGACCCGCAACAGCTGCAGCAAATCATTTAAAGGAACTGCTAGAGTAGCTAGTTCATATCTAGGTCAGAGATAAAAATACAATACCTATTATTTTATGTAATTAAATATTTTTGCCCTGCCTTTTAATTTGTTTAAATGGTTATAGATTGACAACAATATTTAGAGTGAGAATATTGATTTATTTTATATATTAAGACCTAAATAAATTATCCTTCTGGCACTTAAAAGTGAATACAGACATTATAAATACTTATGTGTTACTTAAAGTAGTGTTGAAACAGTTACAATAATTTCTGCATACAGTTATTGTTACTACCGTTATTACTGCACACTACGATAATTGATTAAAAATCACATACATGCCAAGATGACATAATAGGCGAAATACCAATTATAGCAAATTGCAATAGTGAATTTTTTTTTTTGTTTTTTGGCTGGTAAACAGATCAGTCTGTCTGGTACATTCTCTTCATCTAAAAGTCACATTTGGATCCTGCTGACAAGTAAAGGACCTTAATTGAACCTTTGCTTTGCTCAATTACATTTAGCCCTTTCACATCATAGTAAAGCTACTGAGTTTAAACTTCAAAAAGGTTCTTGCATAAGGTTTAAATCGTGGCCCTAAATAGTACTTAAGATTATTTAATGTTTTGTCCAAAGTATTAATTACCAAGTCATAAAATAAAAACAGTTGCTCTATTTAACACATCGGAAAATACAATGTTTTGCACAGTTGAAATTGCAAAATGTATAAATGCATGGTAGAAATGGCCAATAATTAAAAACTCTTGAAAATTTTAGTAACATCACATCAAATAGGGATGTTTCTCTGAGATGAAGACGCACCCTGTCAAGACAAGTTCCCCAGAAACAGTGGAAGCATTTCCCATTCCAACAGAGAACCATACAGACCAGGCCAATAGTAACAGTGTAGTACGGCGTGTCACCCTCAGCCCATACCCAAATCATCCCCTTCTGAACATCAGTAAGACAGTCACAAGCCCTTGGAGAGAGTAAATGGTTACATGAGGCTGGTTTAAAATTCACCGGAGGATTTAAAAAATAAAATGTATGATAGTAGGGACCAAGATGTAAGATGTGCTCCCCGTACAGAAGTTGCTGATTCTAGATATACCTTACAATGCCTGGCTATGCGCTCTGTATTCACTAACCACATAAACAAAGTCATAGCAATCCCAGCCCAGTCACATTTAAAATATATATAATTTAACAACATAGCAGCCAATCGTTGTCCGGGACTCAATCTGACAACCCCTTTTCTGCCATTTCCTGCAGTTGTGGATTCATTCCAGGTACTGTAATTACCGGACTATTGAGCCCACCTGAATATAAGCCGCACCCACTGAATTTAAAAATATATTATTTTGAACATCAATAAGCCGCACTGGTCTATAAGCCGCAGGTGCCTACTGTTACATTGAAACATAAGAACTTTACACAGGCTTTACAGAGCACGAGTTGTAACAAAATAATTACGCTTTAGAAATACGGGTGGTTCTTTTTGCCAGTTCAATTCCTCATGTTGCTGTTTCCATCGTCTTATCATCGACTTATTCAGACCAATCTCCCGGGCAGCAGCTCTTCCTTTTCAGATCAATCGCCTTCAACTTAAATCTGCATCATATTTCTCCATGTCTTGGCCATGAGGGTGAATAAATGACTACGTAATCTGAATGAGGGAAAGTTTGAGCTTGATTTAATCTAAACTGATAATGAAAGCTTCATGCCTCCAAACAAATGAACACATCTGTTAAGTTGAATATCTTGCACAGTCTTCATAGCGTGAAGTATAAGGCGGGCGTTTGTTTCATTCACTTATTTATTTAACACAAATATACAGCTCTGTTCATCCGTCTCCATTTCCATTTTGGCAAGTGCCTGAAGATGTCACTCGACAAGACGGACATTACACCGCCCCGATTGATTTATGCCCGGGTGTGTGTCCCAAATGAGACCCTATTATTTTACATTGTACACTGCTTTTGAATAGGGTAGATGCCAGTCAGATGTGTACTATATAGGCAGTAGGTTCCATTTGGGACAAGCGGGGAGATGGAGTACAGTACAGACTGTAAAGTGCCTGAGTGGTCCGGCACACTGAGGTATTCCCAGTTTCCCTAAGCCTTCTGGGTAAGTAGACATAACATGGACCTGGTGAAAACAGACCTGTCATGTTTAGTCTTCACTCCAGTCACTGCAACTTGTGTACATGGTTCAAAACATTATTATCTAGATATACCCAAGTTGTGAGAGCAATCAACGGACAAAATTAAAACAAATGTGTTTCTCACTCTCCAAATCCATGTGAATAGAAAGGTATTCAGTTGGTTACAAAACAAAGTTCAATAAATAAGTATACTTCTTATGTATTATGTAGACATCACCTCTGTCCCAAAAGGACCACTATGGCCTATGTAGTTCACTACATGAGAAAACAGGAGTGCCATGTGTAACCTGGACAGAGATAAGTCACACCCTTTTGACAGGACCCTGAAGTCTGTCCACAAGTGATGTGCCATTGAGGGGAATGGGATGGCATTTGTGATGCAGGTTGTGTAACGGTGTGCGGTTTGGCGTGTAGTGAAAGTGTTGTTACATGTTAAAGAACAACTTAAATTCACTTAAGCTGAATATGGCAAAACTGCACCATGAAACGCCGCTTTGCTTGTTGAAGGTCATATTTCAGCCAACAAATCTATGTGACATTTCAAAGGAATATCTGTTTTTGCTGTACAGATTATTTGAAACATCGGGGTCAAATCCTCATCCAAATGCAACATGTCTGTGTTGGTTTTGACAGAAAGGCTCAGGAAGACAAAGTACTTGTGACAACTTTCTGTATAAAAAGGACTTTATGACATAACTGGACTTACCGTTACATTTTTTCTAGTTTATCATTATCATAATAATTCTCAATAATATTCAGGAAGTTGGCCTGCCTGCCCCAAGGGGGGGCGGCAAGCTGTCTAATACAAGAGGCATATTCCTTAGACTCACCGCTGTCTTATTGATAGACGTGGCCGTCTGGAAAAGGAGTGAGGGTCTGTGTTTGGAATAATGTGAGTTTCCCCATGTTCTTATTTGCATTGAAGTATTTTGCTTTATGTCATTGTATGTTCAATAGAGCACACACAGTCACCTGCTTTGCCATAGATGACGCCAAAACACGCAAAAGACCCGACGGCTGGGCGCGCTCGCAGGCCAGGGCCACATGCCAGTCATCAGCCGGGGCACCTTCGGCGTTCTCAAACCGCGTCCCCAACAGTGCCACGCCTCTGGCGTCTGCGCTGTTCTATAGCCCAAGACAAAAGATAAATCATGAAATATTCCGAATACTCATTCATCCATCAAAAAAACAGTTTTAATCATAGCAGTTACCACCAATCCAGTTCTTTGTGCTAAGTATCGACGCCTGTAATCTGACGCAAAACACTGAAGCTCCTGGGAAGTTGGCATCCTATGCGCTCGAGGTCTTGTTCGAGTTACCTTTCGTCGTTTGTCCAAGCCACCAAATGCTGGCCTGTTGTCTGCTCTGGCTCGCCAAGCAGAGCCAATCACCTGTGGAAAATAAAGTTTCGAACGTAGTCAAACACGTAAGCTCCACATCTGTGATCATGAGACTATGCGTGACCGTGTAGCACAGGTGCCAATGAGCAGCTGGAGATAGAAGTATTTTAGTTTTGAGCCCAGTGAAAATTCTATTTGGTCGCCTTTGATGACAGGTTAGTCATTAACATGCCTGTGGGAAGGGAACGCCACTTTAGGTAGACCTCGAAAGTTTAGCTATAGTGAGCTGTTGCTATTCAACAACTTGATAATGTCATCAGCTTCAACATTTAAACTGCGACAATCAACATGACTATGCGAGAAGTTTGGCTGGACATACGCTGGTGGTTGATTTCTATGGGCTGAGGTTGGAGATGGCGTTGGCAGGCGGCTGCTCACTTGTGTGTAGATCGAATTCTTGCAGACAATGCTAGCAGCACTTTCAAAATCTAATGCATATAATTGATATAATAAAATGTAATATTAATAATATTAATAATAATAATAATGTGTGTAACAATAATAACAATGAATGTGTGTGTGAAAGTATTATTAATGTGTGTGGTAATAATGTGTGTGTAATGTGTGTGTGTGAAACAATGTGTGTGTGTGTGTGTGTGTGTGTGCTGTGTGTGTGTGTGTGTGTGTGTGTTTCCACCATAAGTGTTATAATTCATTTGCGAGTAAATAACTCATTCTCACTGGCCATCTTTCTGATTGATCTTCCACTTAATAACCTTTTTCCACTCACTACCTGATCATGTGGAGTTCTGACTTTGTGTGTTAAGACAAACACCTGTGTTTTGCCACGTGTCATTCTCAGATTTGACTTTCATTCTTGAAGGCTGACTAGGCCTTTTGGAGAGCTGCTGCTGTGACACATTGGCTACTGGCTCGCTCATGTCTGCACATGATCTCCTTTCTCAATAGGCACACTGAAAGTACATACACATGTGATTGTCCCATGCTACATTATAATACAGTGTGTCTCTCAGTATCTTTAATACCCCGTTCTGTAGCAACGGCTTTCTTGGTGCTAAATCTCTGAGAGACAAGGAGGAGAGGAGTGGTGGACTGCTCCAACAAATTATGGTGGTGCTTCTATGGGTAATCGTCGCACATTTTGATGAGTTCTCGTGGGGCTCATCTGTCCCAGTGGTCCTTCAGTCTCTCCCATGTCATCCTTCGCAGTTGAACTGCCTGACCCGGCTGCCGCTGAGAGGCAGGCTCCCGCCAAAGTGTCTTTGGGTCAGCGTCGGCACCTCCGGGGCTGAGCTAATGGTATGTTTAGCCCCGGCTGCTGGGTCCTGTGACTCTGGAACAACGCCAGTGGCACCCGGCTTCCACAGACCCCTTCCCCGTATCACTACAGAAAGGATGCGACAACAGAGGAGACTATCTTTACACCATGAGAACATGGTAGCGGTGCCATGAAGCAGGTCTAGTGGGCTCGTGGGGGTCTTTCAGCCAGATATAAGCCACTGTTGGTTACAGGAAGAAGGCTGGCCCCACCCCAGTGTGCTGCTGGCTTTGTTTGGTTGGGGGCGATTTTGCTGTTTGGTCATTGGCAACTGGGATGGTGGTGTTAGCTGCTCTCTATGATGTCATTTTGTTTGTTTTAAACCAGTCACTTCTCTGAGTTAGAATAG
This sequence comes from Dallia pectoralis, assembly GCA_029465975.1. Taxonomy (NCBI): domain Eukaryota; kingdom Metazoa; phylum Chordata; class Actinopteri; order Esociformes; family Umbridae; genus Dallia; species Dallia pectoralis. Next base: position 4,432,092 of record CM055736.1, read on the forward strand.
CAATTTAAAACACTGTTGCCAAGTTGGAATGCCTGACGAGGTAATCTTGTTTTCTTGTCTTCAGGGAAACTTTGCTGGACAGAAGACATGGTATACATCACCCGTAATCACCTGTCTATACTAGGAAAGACCTGGGCGGACCACACCTATATGTTGGTGAATGCGTGGCGCTAAATTAGGCAAGCTGTGGGGAGAGGAGTAAGGAGGAAGAGACCTTTGCTCTCGTGTTTTGGTTGCGTCAACCCCTCCCCGAAAACATTGCAATGTGGAGATAATAAATTCAGCGAAGCAGTGGCGGTGTCTGTCGTCATGCGCCACATACCTGTCACTTACCGCAATCACGTGGCGAAGAGGTATATCTTCCCTCTCCCAGAGAGAGCGTGCGCTGTCCAGGATGCTTCCTGGACGTGGCTCAGCAAGAAGCTTTCTTGTAACAATGGCATGGATGTTCATCTGGGGCAATATTTGTTGACTCAAAGCTGTCACATACGACCCCATCCTTTCATCCCTGTTGCGCTGATCATACCCCTGTGCAGCGGCCTTCCATTGTATTTTTGAGCTAAATAAATTAAAATATTCTATAAAATGTGCTTTTCTCTTCAGAAATTTAATATTGTGATGACTGTGGGATTGGCATTTCAACGAAGTATCATTTACTTTTGGTGACATTGTTTTCTTCACTAATTTTATTCTCTCTCGATTTCTTATTTTGTTTTATATTCAAGTTTTCTTTGACTTATTTTGACTTTGGGACAGGAGCACCGGAGTCGGCGACTCCCCGCTGGCCACCATCCAGGTGCTAATTATTGCTGATGATTATCCGTGCTATTCAATGTAGTGGCGTTGTTGACATGACTGCAATACCAACGTTGACATGCATATGAGCTGCAAAAGAAATTTGATAAAGTAGTAGCTCAAATAAGGGCAATGTATTAACACTTGCTATACCCCTAAAATGAAACACACTTCAAGTGAGATAACAACTCTCCTGGTGAGCCACTTAAGACCTGGCTTTGGTTTTGATGATAATGTAGCATTTTGTGAATGACAGAACTACGGTTTCCTGTCTGCTCATGCAGCAATACATGTGACTGGTGTGGTATACACAATTGTATAAGGCAATGAGATCTCTTCATTCAAATTCAGAGACAGTTTCATGTGCACCCAAGTAAAAGACAACCAACTTTGTTGAAAGCATGTTTGCTGATCCTCCAAGATGTCTTATTTTAAAGGAAGTCAAATAGTGTTGAGCAAAAAAGAACTAAAAGGTGAGGCGAAAAACTATAGGGTATCTGAAATAACTACACTGAAGTAAAATTGCGTTCTCCCAATATCTTGAATTTTGGCCTGTTTCTTTGTATTATTATTATTATTTGTTTCCATTTCTGTTTTTCTATTAATCTGTTCACACTGAGCACTGACTCTTTTCACCATGGCTCATTTGTCCGTGCATACGAATGGGAGAATATTGCTGACAATGACGTAGATGGCATCTGTTGTGTCCAGGACCGGGTATTGTAAAATCACGGTGGCACATTAAGCAAGGCAAGATGTTAAAAACCTCACAACAAAGTATGAAATGGCCTAAAGAAAATTATCACTGTGCTGGCAAGTGCCATATAGGTAGGCCTTTGTGTACCATATGACTGAAGGTATATTGTCTGCAGTAAGTCAGCATTTATTAGGTTTGAACCTTTCAAAGTAATCAGTGGTAATTTAAGTATGATAATATCACGATATTCATTTGAAAATTGGACTTGATGCTCGCCGCGGACTGACAACAGATATACCGTGGAAAAAATAATGTCAAATGACGGATGTGCAGCACATAGGCAAAGACCAACTTGCTTTATGTGCTTTTCCAAGTGATCATTTTAACCGGGCAAAAATGCGGTGGAATGGTATGCTGTGTTGGTAAATAAACGCAAGGGTGGAAACTTCGTGATCTTGTCATTAACGTAGGCATCAGATGATGCGCTGGTGCAATAATACACCATTTTGTTCATGTTTAACTAGAATATGACTACTTCTTTCACACAATAGAGAGGGAACAGTCGCCGGCTCGTCCGCTATTGCCGCTGCCCTCTGGTTGCTCTGCAGGCGGAGTCACAGGTCGACACTCGCAGCCGGTAGCGGGATACCAGCGGCTCTGGTGGAGGGCTGGCGAAGAATCCCGAGGTGATTGTGCTCAAGCGGTATGTTATTTTGCCCTGGAAGGCAGAATGGCATCTTCAGTTGATCTTAATGCGGATCTCTCTTTCTCTTTATTCAGTTGCCTCAGCACAGGCAGGAGACACTATTAATAAATCTCATCACAAGCATGACAACTTTCTGTGTAAATTCATGTTAACTAGTTACATTATGATTTGTATCATAATAATTCTCAGTAATATTCAGGGAA
>CM055736.1:4434992-4452216 GCA_029465975.1 Dallia pectoralis
CTGACTCAGATGAACCAGAGTGCGCCATCTACTGGTCATTGTATGTCATCAACATCCTTCCAATCAAAATATGCATGGGTAAGAAACAAACTACAGAAGCAGCACAGGAGCATTTTGATGCATTTTAATAATGTAGTCAATGTTAGAGCACAGTGAAGAATTTGCTAAATGAGCCAGAATGACCATCACTTCTTTTATACAGAGTAGCTTTGACCACCAGAGGTGGCGATTCCCTTCCAAATAAAAAAGACCTGCAGATGGAGAGGAGGGAATGGATAGTCAAGTTGAACTATAGCAGATGCATAGGGGCTGGAGCAAGTGGCAGTGTGCTTTCCTACTGGCTACAGCTAGGCTCTACGATATTTACTTTTCGCTAAGCAGCACCCTCTAATTAATATCCCTTTTTCGCTGTTGCTAATTGATCATCTTTTCAAATGTCATAAAACCAGAGGTGGATATATTAACGTAATACATGATCTAACCCACCAGGACTTTCAATAAAATGGCTATAAAAGGTTTATTAAAAGGTATCTCTGGCTATTATGTGTGGTGATTGTTTCAGGTAGCATGAGTGAGACTGACCATGGGACACGAGGTTGATCATTCTTGTTTTATCTAAAGAAAGATTAACTTTTGCAGCTCAAGTTATATTAGGGAAAATGAAAAAAAAATTACAAAGTTCGGCTATAGATTGTGAGACATTACCATGACTCCATCAGTAGGCTAATTTCCTGTCATCTGATGAGACGATGAGATAACGGTCAAGTTATATTCTTTCTCATTTCTTTCTATGGTTACATTCATATGTTATTAACATGTTATCATTAGGGACCATCTAGGATACACCAACATCGAGTGACATCGATTTGGACGAGATCCCTTCTACACATCAAGTTGTACCAGATTCTGATACGGTGCTACTAAGAAAATTGGAGAGTGCTCAACTGAATAGAGCTATACAAGTGAGTAATATTTTTGTAAATCACATAAAGTGGAAGCCAACTAACTTTATGTGATTCTGAAGCTGATTGGTTACAGCTAAGATAATATAGGATTGCTATTTCAAGGGTGGTGGAGTAATATGTAAGTGTTTTTTATACATCTAATTTGTGATTATTAAGAAATCCACATGTAATTGTAGAGTATGATGTTTAGGTTGATGGGTAAACTATCTTATTTTAAATGTATGAAACTCTGAGGCATTGACATGACAAAACGTGAACGATCTTTAGTGTAGTGGAGACTTTATATAGGCACTCTTTGTAGGACACCTATGACTGAAATACTCATCATGATCTAGAGTTTTTGCTGACTGAATTGTATATACACAAGTGATGTTATGATTAAATATAAAACAGTAGCTTAGGTAGGATCCAGTTAAGTTTTCAACATTATCTCCTTTCTGCCTACAGGAAAGCTTTGATATGGTGAGCGACTCTCTGAACTCAAACACTAGCAGATTGGCGCATTGCCTCGTCAGACAATATGGACGAGGTCCAGGTGTAGAAAAGACATGCCAAGCAGCGTGCTGCCATAGAGTCACTGATGGAGTCTAACCTGGAAAAGGAAACGAAACTCGGCTAAGTAACGCAGTCGCTCTGAGACATGAGTAAGTGAAACAGTGCCAAAAGCTCCATAACTGGACCAAAACACATGAGAAACTTAATACTGATTCTCTCTTGCTGATGTGTTTTATAGTCAAGGTCAAGTCAGGGTATTTCATTTGTCAAATGCACTGAATCACATGGCACCATTGTGAACAATAAAACTGGCGTAGTTACAATGGTTATATTAATATATGCTAATGTGCGTTATATGTATATGGGAAATTGACCAGCACATAAACTTTTTCCTATATAAATATGATCAGGAGATTAATGTTGCTGATTGAGAAGTAAAAACTGTTTGTGAGTCTGGTAGACCGTGCCCTGATGCTCCAGTAATAGATCAGACAACAGTAGTGTGAACAGAACGTAGCCTATGTGGATATAGTCCTCTATGAAGTTCCATGCTTTTATAAGGCATTGCGTATGGTATATGACTTGCACAGAAGAGAGATCAGCCGATTATAGGTTTTGCTGACTTAACCACCTTCTGCTCTACTGTGTATTGTAATTATAATTATAATCAGTATGCAAGCTGTGGTAATTGGTATATGTATAATAGTTCATCAGATTATGTAATTTGTTTTTTGATGTCTAGGCCAGAATACTGTATATAGTAGTAATTTAAAGGGCTTCATAAATAACATGTGATTGGTTGATTGCTGTAGGCCAGGGGTCCTTTATAAATAACATGTGATTGGTTGATTGCTGTAGGCAGGGGGTTGACTGCATTGGAGATGGACAAGGACATCCAAGAAGCGAGTGACTTGGTTGAGGAGTTCCTTGGGAAGAAGCATCACAAGATCCAGAAGTTCTTGTTACACATTGAAGCTTCTATAACACGTCTTCATGAGCTCTGTGGATTCAAAAACAGAAGGATCAACCAGCTGGAAGCTTAAGGAGGAGAATGCAGCTCACCAGCTTCAGATCCGTAGGCTGCGGGACACGATCATGTCAGGGAAACAAAGTTCTGCTGAGGAATCTCTTGAGCAGGTGATGAAATCTCCTATGCTTCAGAGCCTACCCCTGACAGAGGTCACCCCAGCCCTAGTCAAGTATTCCAGGCTTCCCTCAATAGCAACAAATGAGCAGAAGTTCATAACAAATCTACCAAAGATTTGTGACGGTGCCACCATGTCACCATGAACTTGTCTACTTTCACCAGGCAAGCCCAGGACATGGAGAGTGTGGACACCAACGTGCATGAGCTCATGGAAGACGACAAGAAAGCCATGTAGTCTTCCACACGCCATGTCTCCACCTCGTCCTCTGACCGCTTCGTAGATGAAGAGCAGGCCAGAGTAAAGATGGCACGTCACCTCTCCATCATGATACCTGACAGTGGGCCAGTAGAGAAGCCACTCAGGAGGAGACAACAATGTTGGTACTGAAAAACCTACTGACCGAGACAGCTGACTGGAAGGAGGATCTTGAAAGGTACAAGATGAAGATTGTGGTGGAGGGGATACTGGAGAGCTTGATGATGGGGGAGACCTGCCAGGTGAATATGCAGTCTCAGGTGACTAACCTGAAACTACTAATGCAGGCTGCTATCAGGACATGGAGGGAATGAGACTGGCCTGCCTACGCCAGAAGTTTACTTCCTTCAAATCCATAAAGCAAGTCAGGTATGGTTTTTATTCCCATTGTCTTATTTTAGATATACTATTGTTTTTTTTTTACCAAGTAGTGAAATATTTTTCTTCATGCTTTTTTTCAGCACAACACTGACTGTTAGGATGTGGGCAGCACGGGAGCTGAAGGATGGGAGGTCAGTGAAGGAAATGTACTCCTTCCTGACCAAGCTGGATGTGTACCGGAAACAGGTGTTAGAAGGTTGGAGTGGCAAATGGGCTGAATTGTAACGCAACCGCAAAACCTGCCGTGCACAGATGCTGTATCTATTCAATGAGGTAAGCAGGAGGAATGGTTGATCCAAAACTAAATACGGTTGTGTCATTCTCAATAATTGCAGTACCTATGAATCACTCATAGATGCATGGCTTTACATGTGGCTTTAATGGTAATAATTAATAAGGATGTTATGCTCATATAAATTGGTAAAGGTAAAACGTATTTGGACAGAGCCTTTCCTCTTCAACTTACATTTTAGACCCATATTTCCCAAAGAAAGAAGCTTCCATTTAGCTGCATCCATTCTATGTGAGGTTCTGTATATACGGTATGTAGTCCTGCTTCAGGAAGTGTGGGGGTAACTTTTCCCAACTTGTTTTCTTTGGCATCTGTCTGCATTTCAGAGCATTTTGTTTGTACTCCGCTGTACTTTATCAGAATCATGTAACATTTAAATATTTGAATATATAAATGATGGCCCCATGAAATATAAATTAAGAAAGTTCCTTACATTTCCTCAGATCTGAAGACTGCAAGTTGCACCTGTTTCCTCCAGTGCCACGCCCCAGCAACCCCCATCCATTTCAGATCATTAAGACCTGCAAGCTGGCCAGGTCCCCAACGGCAGCTGTCAACCGCTGCCACCGTCTGCCCCCAATAGCTCGGGCCGTCCCCCTGGTGCCCGCCAGAGCAGAGACCAAACTACCTGCCTTAATGATTACGGCTTCTGGAGAAAGGTATCGTAATCCTGTGAACTCATGAAATCACCTTCACATGGCTGCAGTAAAGGAATAATCTAGTAGTCAAAATGTGCTTAATGTAAACCAGAATATGAATCAAAATGTCCTGCCCTTAGCTCTTCTTTCTCCACCTAGCTCGTACAGATACAGTAACTCTGTGCTCTGCCTTCCTCAGGAAGCTGTTTAGGGGTCCGATTTAAACAGTGGGACTATAGCGCAATAATGAACAGGATAAATGTGTCCAAGAAGATGGCGGCTCCCCCCTGCAACCTCTCCCTCATCCCACTGCTGATGGAGGTGGACATCAATCAGGGCCCAACTGCTGCACTGCACTCCCAACAGGTGAGTGTCTCAGTTGTGTCAGTGATATTAATGACAACATGTGGAACTGACCCCTGACCCCTGTTTGTATTGTGTATCCATCTAAAGAGAAGCTAACGCTTGAGTCACTGTGTTCTCTTTCCTGTCTCAGAAAATGTAGGGGAGCAATAAGGCTTGCCAGAGGAGACGCATAGTTCACCCAGCACAGCCAGAAGAGGACTGGCCACCCCTTAGAGCAGGACCCGAATCCGGCCCTCAAGGCAATTCCATCAGGCCCACGGAAGGTATTAAAACAGTTTTGAGAGGAAGTACAAAATAACTTGGCAGGCCAATTGTAATCTGTATCTGAATAAAAGTTATTTAGATATAACACACTTCCAGTATATATGTTATGTGTATACATTTTAATTATTGCCCTTTTCTGGCCCACAAATCTTTTAGAATGAACAAATTACATAACAAATGTGCCCCTTCATATAATTTCAAAGTGCTGATTTGGCCCCTGAGCTGAAATATCTGCCCTCCTCTGCCTTAGAGCCTGGTTCCTCTCTAGGTTTCTTCCTAAATTTGACCTTCAGGGAGTTTTTCCTAGCCGCCGTGTATCAACTTGTTGAACATGTTCTTCTTGTCGATGGGTGCTCTGTCGGATTCAGGCTGGGTGATTGTATAAATCAAATTCGATTGATTGATTGCGATACAACATCCCAATTTATACACACACTATTATCCTTGGTTCTATAAATAAAACTGTGCACAGCGCAAAGAGAACCACACTACCAGGCTGACTCGTATTCTTACATATGGTGGTGTTGCTGTAATCCTCTAGTAAAAATAAGTTGGTAAACATGTGAAACGATATTACTGGTATTAAATGTTAAGATTTAAAAAATTGTACAAAATCTCAAAAAACACTTCAGCTGAATCATGTTTTAGAAGTTAAGATAAAACTGTCCCGTTCAGTTTTAGTGGTACGTAACATTCATTGGTTCAGTCATCAATAGGGTGTGGTACCGACCGAATTACGTCGGTACTACCAAGTACCAATCGGTGCCAAATGTTGGTACCTAAGAGCACATGTGGGTTAAGAGTAAAGCCAGTAAAGAGAGCCAGATTACCTGACCCCTGCAGCTTGTTCAATGATTAACACCAACAGAGTCAGGGCAATAATGTATAGAAGCTATCTGGGACTGTTTTCTAAGTGTTATTTGAGACAATATCCAAATTAAAATGTGTACAGGCTGACATACGCACAGACACACACACACACACACTCGCAGACACACACACACACACTCGCACACACACACACACACGCACACACTCGCAGACACACACACTCGCAGACACACACACAGACACGCAGACACGCACACACTCGCAGCACACTCGCACACGCACACACTCGCAGACACGCACACACTCGCAGACACGCACACACTCGCAGACACGCACACACTCGCAGACACGCACACACTCGCAGACACGCACACACTCGCAGACACGCACACACTCACACAGCAGACACGCACACACTCGCAGACACGCACACACTCGCAGACACGCACACACTCAGAGACACAGAGACACAGAGATACACACACATACATGCAGATACACACACACAAACACAGAGACACACACACACACACATACACACAGAGACTCACACACACAGAGACACAACTCACAAGGGACTGTCGGTCTGAAGCACTGAGGGTTGATGACAATAAGTCGGTTCTTCAGGCTACGCCGGCCCACTCCGTTAGTTTGTTTCTGTTGTTTTCTGGGTAATAAATGCATGGTCCTCACTGATTATATCTGATCATTATGTAGCATAATCAAATCAAACGTATTTTATAAAGCCCTTATTATAACGACAAAGTGTTTTTACAATCACCCAGCCATGCTTAATCAACGTAACATAACTTTAAAGTGATGTTTGACTCCATGGACTTGAGAATCAAGCAGTTGGCCATTCATTCCCTGGGGTAAACTTTCCATGTAAGTAGCAAGCTAGCTGCCTAGAAGTACAAAACTAACCACAGAAGTGTGTCAAGTGGCACTGCTAGGACAACTGCACAATAAGTGGTTGCTCTCTCTGTTTATTATACCACAACCAGGATGTCCAACCCATACGTAGAATAACATAGAAGACCAAGGTAGCTGTTATCTAGTTAGCTCCCAAGACGCATTACATTCTGTAAGAAACCCTGTCTTTCCACAGCAGTACAGTTGTAAATGTAACAACAATGTGTTACCCAGAGTGAGTATGTAAACATTCATATTGTTCTGTGTTGGCCCCATAACTACAGATATGGTCACCTAGCGCCACCTGGTGTGTTGGAGGTGCCATGGTTTCCCAGCTGAGCTACACCAGACCCTATGATGAAATGAAGCCTTTACTTGAAGAGTTGTTCTGCCTAAACGGAGCTGTACACACCTGCATTCTTGGCAGTCAGGTATATAATTTTCTTCTTTTTCCTCTTTCCTGTCAGTGGGCCACACAGATTCCCTTGAAAGGAACCAAACACATCAGAATGCCTCAGTAGACACATGCAGTAGATATGCTGGGAAATGTTGTCTTCAGTGTTTAAATAATGGAGACTTATTTTGTTCAGGTGCTAGAGAAAGTTGCTGGTTTGCTGTCACTTCAATCAGCAGGATCTGCTGCAAATTATGTTATTATGCTAAACATCCACATTATTAGTGTTGGGTACCGACCAAATTATGTTATTATGCTAAACATCCACATTATTAGTGTTGGGTACCGACCAAATTATGTTATTATGCTAAACATCCACATTATTAGTGTTGGGTACCGACCAAATTATGTTATTATGCTAAACATCCACATTATTAGTGTTGGGTACCGACCAAATTATGTTATTATGCTAAACATCCACATGATTAGTGTTGGGTACCAACCAAATTATGTTATTATGCTAAACATCCACATGATTAGTGTTGGGTACCAACCAAATTATGTTATTATGCTAAACATCCACATGATTAGTGTTGGTTACCGACCAAATTATGTTATTATGCTAAACATCCACATTATTAGTGTTGTGTACCGACCAAATTATGCTAAACATCCACACGATTAGTGTTGGGTACCGACCAAATTATGTTATTATGCTAAACATCCACACTATTAGTGTTGGGTACCGACCAAATTATGTCATTATGCTAAACATCCACATGATTAGTGTTGGGTACCGACCAAATTATGTCATTATGCTAAACATCCACATGATTAGTGTTGGGTACCGACCAAATTGTTATTATGCTAAACATCCACATTAGTGTTGGGTGCCGACCAAATTATGTTATTAAGCTAAACATCCACATTATTAGTGTTGGGTTTTGAACAAATTATGTCATTATGCTAAACATCCACATTATTAGTGTTGGGTACCGACCAAATTCAGTCATTATGCTAAACATTCACATTATTAGTGTTGGGTACCAACCTAATTATGTTATTATGCTAAACATCCACATTATTAGTGTTGGGTACTGACCTAATTATGTTATTATGCTAAACATCCACATTATTAGTGTTGGGTACCGACCTAATTATGTTATTATGCTAAACATCTCTCTTCCGCATAATGGCACCAAAACAGGTCGTCTTTTTTTGCTACTGCAATAGGTAGTAAACATCAGGTCGTTAATGGTATCAAATAAAACGCTATTTTGGACTATTCGTTGTATAGCGTTTGATGACATGGAAATCTAAATAAAATGATGCCCAACAAAAAAACAACTCAAAATATTACATTTGACAGATGTGAAGTAAACAGCCCTGATTCTTGTGTAGCATTTTTTCATAGTGAAACATAACCAGGATCATTGTCTGGAAAGTTACGTGTATTTCTGAAATTGGCAGTTCAGTAAGAATATATGTATTAAAAAACGATATATTTGCTACAGATATCAGCAAAAGTGACACGAAAAACAGAAAATATCAAACTCTCTAATTAGTTTTCTCCCAAACACATGAGCTACCTTTTATCTTCATAGTGTGTGATAGGTTTAGAGGACCCATTGATTTGCTGCTAGTTTGGGTTTTACTCGTGACTCTGGACTAAAGGAAGTCAGCCCACAAATGACACAGACTTTTGACCAATGACGGCCGGTATTTACATTGAGGTGCTACTGTGCAAGAGATGGGACTTGAGTGACAGGCGTCTGACACGCCCCCTTGATTTGCTGCTAGTCGGGGCTACATTCATTCAGCCCTGACAGGTCGTTGACTTTTTGACCAATGACAGCGGATGCATTAGTTGCTAGTGGCAACTGTGGGTCATGTGATCATTCAAATGGTTGCCGGTAGCAATATTTCAAATTAAGTCGATTATTTACTTTCTTTGATGTCTTCTTTGGAGCGACTTGGAAGTTGGGACACACCGTCCAAACGTTCAAATTACACGAAAAAGCAAACAACAAAAGTGTACGTTTTGTTTTTAGTTGGTTTGAAAAAAAGGATTGACTAAGAATCATGTTTCTGTTTCTGTATCAGAAATAAATTAGCAAACATGAATGCTGCTCAAGTCACTTGTGAGCTTCTCAACAAAGAAGGTAAGCCTAATAATATAGTACTCATAAAAGACCATGAAACACATTTATTTTGGCTTTCCTGTCTATATATTGCTTTTCTCTCTACAATAATAGAGTTATTTTTCTGTGGTTACCCAATTGTTTTATTCGGTACATGATCTTGATGTTATCATGGCACATGGCTATACTTGTGGTTACTTCTCTATAGTGTTGTTATAGAGCACTTTTTTATTACAAGGTATATAATGTTGTTGTAGTAATTTGATGTTTCAGATTTGATTCTAAATGCCAGCGAGCAATAAGCGGTAACAGAGTTTGGCGATAACAAATAGCAGGGCAGATGTTCTCTAAATCAGGGAGTCCCCTCTCGATTCTACTAGCTAACATAAAACTCATTCACTAGATAAAAATTAACGAGGGATTTATCATTATAATGTCCAGTTTTCCTAATATTTATGATGGTCTTTGGCTTCGTGCAGATGTATAATTTAGAAAAAGACAGCTCAGCTACATGCAGCTCACTGGGAAATTGGGCTGCTTTTTGCGGAGGTAGTTGGTGGTGGAAATGTAAGATAATGGCTTGGTACCAGATATCACAAGACACCTTCAGGGGTCTGTAGAGGATGTCTCCACCAGTCGACACTGTTATGACACGTGGACCAACAGCATTATAGGCAGGTGGTCCTACTCCTAATGTTTAGTGTGTATGTTCATGTGTGTGTATTTATCTAAACGTCACAGAGAGTGTTTGCGTGTGTTAGACTGCAGATCAAAGATGTAAGGAGAACTAGGAATGACTAATGTCCAGCCTGGTATACTAGTTGTTGTGTAGAAACACCAATCCATCACTACTGCTCATCAGTTACTTTAAATTCACAGGTACATTGAACTAGGACAGTAAACCCCTTCAGATGTGGACCGGGAAGCCAGTTTCTCCGGTTTCTTCTGCATCTTTTCCCTTTAATCAGAGATTGATTTAGACCTGGGACACCTGTTCAATTGTTTTTCAGGTAAAACAGAAACGCAGCAGACTGGTGTCCGTGCAAGGTGAGATTAGAATAGCCCTGATTTAGATTAGCTTCACAGCCCTCAGCTCTAACCACAAATTAACGTTGAGCTCCAGGACATGCTGCATCTGCTGTCTGGATGAATATTACCAGGTTACTTCTGTAGAACTACTTTCTGTGCTCAGTAGAACTGTAGACCCTCTGGTTGTCATGTTCCTATGCCTCCCGTGTGTTTCTTGGTTTCTCCTGTTTGTGTCTGTCTTGTGTCTGTCTTGTTTCCCTGTGTGTTGTGGTGATGACGTCTGAGGCATGGCTCCGGGCCAATCAGCCAACTCACCTCACCAGCTCCCACCCATGTTCCAAGCTGCACAGCAGAGAACACTGTTGAAGGCATTCAGTTGTACAACTGACAATATTATTTATTCTATTCTACAGTTCTACTGGAGCACAGCCAGAGGGTAAAACAGCCAGAGGGTCTATTCTACTGAGCACAGCCAGTGTTAGTTGTCTGTAAAAGGGACAGGACTCAAAACAAACCCTGAGGTTCACAGTGTGTAAAACCGAGGGTATTTATTAGGTAAAAATGAATTAAAGGGAGATCCTAAAGAGTAATTACGGTGATGGAGCACAGACTGATTAATGAGCAGGTTGGCAGGCAAGGATGATAGCGGGTGATAGGCAGGCAAGCAGAACCGCGGGTGGGGGAAAAGTCTGGAACGTGAACCTAAACACGGGGAAAAAAGCAAAAAACTTGGCATAACGCAGACACTTAGGGTAGAGCCGGTGTGTCGTACCGTGCAGGATAAACTACTGACCTGGTGAAGTCTGGAGTGCTTTGATGAGTGAATGGAATCAGGTGTGCAGCTTGGAACATGGGTGGGAGTTGGTGAGGTGAGTTGGCTGATTGGCCCGGAGCCATGCCTCAGGACGTCATCACCACAACACACAGGAAACAAGACAGACACAAGACAGACAAAACAGGAGAAACCAAGGAACACACGGGAGGCATAGGAACATGACAACCAGAGGGTCTACAGATCTACTGAGCACAGAAAGTAGTTCTACAGAAGTAACCTGGTAATATTCATCCTGACAGCAGATGCAGCATGTCCTGGAGCTCAACGTTAATTTGTGGTTAGAGCTGAGGGCTGTGAAGCTAATCTAAATCAGGGATATTCTAATCTCACCATGTCCTGGAGCTCAACGTTAATTTGTGGTTAGGGCTGAGGGCTGTGAAGCTAATCTAAATCAGGCTATTCTAATCTCACCTTGCATGGACACCAGTCTGCTGCGTTTCTGTTTTACCTGAAAAACAATTGAACAGGTGTCCCAGGTCTAAATCAATCTCTGATTAAAGGGAAAAGATGCAGAAGAAAACCGAGAAACTGGCTTCCCGGTCCACATCTGAAGGGGTTTACTGTCCTAGTTCAATGTACCTGTGAATTTAAAGTAACTGATGAGCAGTAGTGATGGATTGGTGTTTCTACACAACAACTAGTATACCAGGCTGGACATTAGTCATTCCTAGTTCTCCTCTTGATCATCTTTGATCTGCAGTCTAACACACGCAAACACGGCATCTCTGTGACGCTTAGATAAATACATTCGCCAGCTCCGGGATACACACATGAACATATAATATATTATATATTTTTATTAAACACACTAAACATTTTATCTTGCAATAGAGTAGGACCACCTGCCTATAATGCTGTTGGTCCCACGCCTATAATGCTGTTGGTCCGTGCCATAACAGTGTCGACTGGTGGAGACATCCTCTACAGACCCCTGAAGGTGTCTTGTGATATCTGGTACCAAGCCATTATCTTACATTTCCACCACCAACTACCTCCACCGCAAAAAGCAGCCCAATTTCCCAGTGAGCTGCATGTAGCTGAGCTGTCTTTTTTTCTAAATTATACATCTGCACGAAGCCAAAGACCATCATAAATATTAGGAAAACTGGACATTATAATGATAAATCCTAGATTTTTATCTAGTGAATGAGTTTTATGTTAGCTAGTAGAATCGAGAGGGGACTCCCTGATTTAGAGAACATCTGCCCTGCTATTTGTTATCGCCAAACTCTGTTACCGCTTATTGCTCTTAACTGTGAAATGTCGCTGGTTGTCATTTAGAATCAAATCTGAAAAACATCAAATTACTACAACAACATTATATACCTTGTAAAATAAAAAAAAGTGCTCTATAACTCAACACCTATTCCAGAGAAGTAAAAAAGTGTCTGCTATTATACAATCAGATAAATATTACAATAGTTCAGCTGCAGCAAATGCAATGCCATGATAACATCAAGATCATGTACCGAATAAAACAATTGGGTAACCACAGAAAAATAACTCTATTATTGTAGAGAGAAAAGCAATATATAGACAGGAAAGCCAAAATAAATGTGTTTCATGGTCTTTTATGAGTACTATATTATTGGGCTTACCTTCTTTGTTGAGAAGCTCACAAGTGACTTGAGCAGCATTCATGTTTGCTAATTTATTTCTGATACAGAAACAGAAACATGATTCTTAGTCAATCCTTTTTTCAAACCAACTAAAAACAAACGTACACTTTTGTTGTTTGCTTTTCGTGTAATTTGAACGTTTGGACGGTGTGTCCCAACTTCCAAGTCGCTCCAAAAGAAGACATCAAAGAAAGTAAATAATCGACTTAATTTGAAATATTGCTACCGGCAACCATTTGAATGATCACATGACCCACAGTTGCCACTAGCAACTAATGCATCCGCTGTCATTGGTCAAAAAGTCAACGACCTGTCAGGGCTGAATGAATGTAGCCCCGACTAGCAGCAAATCAAGGGGGCGTGTCAGACGCCTGTCACTCAAGTCCCATCTCTTGCACAGTAGCACCTCAATGTAAATACCGGCCGTCATTGGTCAAAAGTCTGTGTCATTTGTGGGCTGACTTCCTTTAGTCCAGAGTCACGAGTAAAACCCAAACTAGCAGCAAATCAATGGGTCCTCTAAACCTATCACACACTATGAAGATAAAAGGTAGCTCATGTGTTTGGGAGAAAACTAATTAGAGAGTTTGATATTTTTTCAGTTTTCGTGTCACTTTTGCTGATATCTGTAGCAAATATATCGTTTTTTTAATACATATATTCTTACTGAACTGCCAATTTCAGAAATACACGTAACTTTCAAGACAATGATCCTGGTTATGTTTCACTATGAAAAATGCTACACAAGAATCAGGGCTGTTTACTTCACATCTGTCAAATGTAATTTTGAGTTGTTTTTTTGTTGGGCATCATTTTATTTAGATTTCCATGTCATCAAACGCTATACAACGAATAGTCAAAATAGCGTTTTATTTGATACCATTAACGACCTGATGTTTACTACCTATTGCAGTAGCAAAAGACGACCTGTTTTGGTGCCATTATGCGGAAGAGAGATGTTTAGCATAATAACATAATTAGGTCGGTACCCAACACTAATAATGTGGATGTTTAGTATAATAACATAATTAGGTCAGTACCCAACACTAATAATGTGGATGTTTAGCATAATAACATAATTAGTTGGTACCAACACTAATAATGTGAATGTTTAGTATAATGACTGAATTTGGTCGGTACTCCAACACTAATAATGTGGATGTTTAGCATAATGACATAATTTGTTCAAACCCAACACTAATAATGTGGATGTTTAGCATAATGGACTTAAAAACCCACACTAATAATGTGGATGTTTAGCTTAATAACATAATTTGGTCACCCAACACTAATGTGGATGTTTAGCATAATAACAATTTGGTCGGTACCCAACACTAATCATGTGGATGTTTAGCATAATGACAATTTGGTCGGGTACCCAACACTAATCATGTGGATGTTTAGCATAATGACATAATTTGGTCGGTACCCAACACTAATCATGTGATGTTTAGCATAATAACATAATTTGGTCGGTACCTAAATACTAATGTGTGGATGTTTAGCATAATAACATAATTTGGTCGGTACCCAACACTAATAATGTGGATGTTTAGCATAATGACATAATTTGGTCGGTACCAACACTAATCATGTGGATGTTTAGCATAATAACATAATTTGGTCGGTACCCAACACTAATCATGTGGATGTTTAGCATAATAACATAATTTGGTTGGTACCCAACACTAATCATGTGGATGTTTAGCATAATAACATAATTTGGTCGGGTACTAACACTTCAATAATGTGGATGTTTAAATAATAACATAATTTGCCGGTACACAACACTAATAATGTGGATGTTTAGCATAATAACATAATTTGGTCGGTACCCAACACTAATAATGTGGATGTTTAGCATAATAACATAATTTGGTCGGTACCCAACACTAATAATGTGGATGTTTAGCATAATAACATAATTTGCAGCAGATCCTGCTGATTGAAGTGACAGCAAACCAGCAACTTTCTCTAGCACCTGAACAAAATAAGTCTCCATTATTTAAACACTGAAGACAACATTTCCCAGCATATCTACTGCATGTGTCTACTGAGGCATTCTGATGTGTTTGGTTCCTTTCAAGGGAATCTGTGTGGCCCACTGACAGGAAAGAGGAAAAAGAAGAAAATTATATACCTGACTGCCAAGAATGCAGGTGTGTACAGCTCCGTTTAGGCAGAACAACTCTTCAAGTAAAGGCTTCATTTCATCATAGGGTCTGGTGTAGCTCAGCTGGGAAACCATGGCACCTCCAACACACCAGGTGGCGCTAGGTGACCATATCTGTAGTTATGGGGCCAACACAGAACAATATGAATGTTTACATACTCACTCTGGGTAACACATTGTTGTTACATTTACAACTGTACTGCTGTGGAAAGACAGGGTTTCTTACAGAATGTAATGCGTCTTGGGAGCTAACTAGATAACAGCTACCTTGGTCTTCTATGTTATTCTACGTATGGGTTGGACATCCTGGTTGTGGTATAATAAACAGAGAGAGCAACCACTTATTGTGCAGTTGTCCTAGCAGTGCCACTTGACACACTTCTGTGGTTAGTTTTGTACTTCTAGGCAGCTAGCTTGCTACTTACATGGAAAGTTTACCCCAGGGAATGAATGGCCAACTGCTTGATTCTCAAGTCCATGGAGTCAAACATCACTTTAAAGTTATGTTACGTTGATTAAGCATGGCTGGGTGATTGTAAAAACACTTTGTCGTTATAATAAGGGCTTTATAAAATACGTTTGATTTGATTATGCTACATAATGATCAGATATAATCAGTGAGGACCATGCATTTATTACCCAGAAAACAACAGAAACAAACTAACGGAGGCCGGCCGCAGCCTGGAAGAACCGACTTATTGTCATCAACCCTCAGTGCTTCAGACCGACAGTCCCTTGTGAGTTGTGTCTCTGTGTGTGAGTCTCTGTGTGTATGTGTGTGTGTGTGTGTCTCTGTGTTTGTGTGTGTGTGTATCTGCATGTATGTGTGTGTGTATGCGTGTCTCTGTGTCTCTGCGTGTGTGTCTGCAGTGTGTGCGTGCGTGTGTGTGCGTGTCTGCGAGTGTGTGCGTGTCTGCGTGTGTGCGTGTCTGCGAGTGTGTGCGTGTCTGCGAGTGTGTGCGTGTCTGCGAAAGTGTGTGCGTGTCTGCGAAAGTGTGTGCGTGTCTGCGAGTGTGTGCGTGTCTGCGAGTGTGTGCGTGTCTGCGAGGGTGTGTGCTCTGCGAGTGTGTGCGTGTCTGCGAGTGTGTGCGTGTCTGCGAGTGTGTGCGTGTCTGCGAGTGTGTGTGTGTCTGCGAGTGTGTGTGTGTCTGCGAGTGTGTGCGTGTCTGCGAGTGTGTGTGTGTGTGTCTGCGAGTGTGTGTGTGTGTGTGTCTGTGCGTGTGTCAGCCTGTACACATTTTTAATTTGGATATTGTCTCAAATAACACTTAGAAAACAGTCCCAGATAGCTTCTATACATTATTGCCCTGACTCTGTTGGTGTTAATCTGTTGAACAAGCTGCAGGGGGTCAGGTAATCTGGCTCTCTTTACTGGCTTTACTCTTAACCCACATGTGCTCTTAGGTACCAACATTTGGCACCCGATTGGTGTCTGGTAGTACCGACGTGATCCGGTCGGTACCACACCTATTGATGACTGAACCAATGAATGTTACGTACCACTAAAACTGAACGGACAGTTTTATCTTAACTTCTAAAACATGATTCAGCTGAAGTGTTTTTGAGATTTTGTACAATTTTTAAATCTTAACATTTAATACCAGTAATATTGTTTCACATGTTTACCAACTTATTTTTACTAGAGGATTACAGCAACACCACCATATGTAAGAATACGAGTCAGCCTGGTAGTGTGGTTCTCTTGCGCTGTGCACAGTTTTATTTATAGAACCAAGGATATTAGTGTGTGTATAAATTGGGATGTTGTATCGCAATCAATCAATCGAATTTGATTTATACAATCACCCAGCCTGAATCCGACAGAGCACCCATCGATAAGAAGAACATGTTCAACAAGTTGATACACGGTGGCTAGGAAAAACTCCCTGAAGGTCAAATTAGGAAGAAAACCTAGAGAGGAACCAGGCTCTAAGGCAGAGGAGGGCAGATATTTCAGCTCAGGGGCCAAAATCAGCACTTTGAAATTATATGAAGGCACATTTGTTATGTAATTTGTTCATTCTAAAAGATTTGTGGCCAGAAAGGGCAATAATTAAAATGTATACACATAACATATATACTGGAGGTGTGTTATATCTAAATAACTTATTCAGATACAGATTACAATTGGCCTGCCAAGTTATTTTGTACTTCCTCTCAAAACTGTTTTAATACCTTCCGTGGGCCTGATGGAATTGCCTTTGAGGGTCGGATTCGGGTCCTGCCTAAGGGGTGGCCAGTCCTCTTCTGGCTGTGCTGGGGTGAACTATGCGTCTCCTCTGGCAAGCCTTATTGCTCCCCTACATTTTCTGGAGACAGGAAAGAGAACACAGTGACTCAAGCGTTAGCTTCTCTTTAGATGGATACACAAATACAAACAGGGGTCAGGGGTCAGTTCCACATGTTGTCATTAATATCACTGACACAACTGAGACACTCACCTGTTGGGAGTGCAGTGCAGCAGTTGGGCCCTGATTGATAATCCA
>CM055736.1:4452716-4474367 GCA_029465975.1 Dallia pectoralis
TCACGCTCACCACCATAACACCACTCACCACACAGCCGATGAGGTGGTATAAATCATAAAGCCCACACTCCTAACACCACCTTCACTGCTGCTTCACTGATGAGGCAGAGCATCATGTGCCCACACCATAACACCACTCCATGCTTCTCACTGGATGAGGTGGAGCTTTGATCATGAGCAGTTGGTCTCTTCCATACTTCTCTCCCATCAGCCTCTGCACATGTTGATCTTTGTTCATCTGTCCATAGGATGTTGAGCCCCAGAATTCAACAGGTTTCTTGATACGCTTTTTGGAAAAGTCTAATCTTGGAGTGGCCTACATCTGGTGGTGAACCCTGCACTCACCCTGGTGTCTTCTCACTGCGGACTCCTGGACATCATGCTTGCCTCCTGGAGAAGGTCTGATCTGGCCAACTGCGTGAAGAGGAAATTATTTTCTGTCATCCACCACACCAGCCTTGTAATTTCCCGATCTGTGTTGCTGAGCTCACCAGCAGCGTTATTTTCTGAAGAATGTCTAGCTTCATCTTTTAAAATGCTTGCTTTGAGTAATGTTAGAATCCACTGTTCTTCTGAACATTCCTGAAAATGTCCTTCCTGTGACATGAATCACGTCTCTTCAGACAGCTGCTCGCTGCTAGTGTCTCCTAGTGACAGAACATACGCTCCTCAGATCACGCTCAGCAGGACGGAACGCTGTCAGAAGGTGACGGACACAAAAGCTGCCAGGGCTTAACTGACATTTATTACAAATGATTATAACGTGCAAAACAGTAAACAAGACATTACAGAACGTAGTGTTGGTAAAAAACACACAAAGACGATCAACACACATGAGAACTGAGCAGGATGCAGGTTAGGAAGAAGGTGAGCAATAAAAACATTGAAACAGCAACGAGAGCGTTGGATTGCAGTGTGTGCAGCTTCGCAGGTGAGCCTTTTTCTGGCTGACGCAGGTACAGAAGCGGTAATGTGAGCAGTGAGTTGATCACAGACAGTTGCAGCAAGCTTGCCTGATGTGAACGCTGGTTGACAGGTGGCGTTCTCGTCTCAAGCACACTGTACTTCTGTCTCACTCTTCATCATAGTCAAAGTCTTCCATCTCATCATCACAGCCTTGTTTGCCTGTCATCACATTACACACTCACAGTGATGTCATGTCTTTCTGATCACATAAAATCAGAGAGCATGAGTGCTGAATTGTCACCTACATGATAATATATTCATTCATCTGCTTGAGTTGTCTCCCATCTTATAACACGAGTACTGGGAATATTGTACAAACAGATGCTCTGTTTTGCCTCAGCTGATTAGTTCGTTAAAGATTAATCACATCCAATAGTTAATTCCAATTATCTTGCCATCTGCTTTAATTATTTTATGACTCTCATAAGCTAATGACAAAGGTTTTCTAACTGAAGGATGTTATAGATTTCAGCAACAGCATATATAAGGGCATATAAAATACAACTTAGCTTCTTACACTTTCCGTTAAAATCTGTTTGCCCAAGCCCTCCGCCTCAGCATGCTGTCCTCCAGCGGGAGGACCAGGTCCAGTGGGATGGACATGTCCACAGTTATCTGCTGACAGGTCAGCAGTGGTTGTGTTTAAAGAAACTTGCTGCTCACATCTCAGCGGCATTTCAGATGCTGGAGTAGCCATCTGTTGAAGTCTAAAACAAAGATAAACACTTATGCCAGATACATTATTTCGATGAGAATGTTTGACAATTCAAAGCTGCATTCAAACACTTACATCAATCTTTGGACACCGTTAGCGGGTCGATGAATCAATATTTACTTTCAGGATGCGGAAAACCCCAATGCTGGTTTGCGCTTCCGTTTTAAACCATAACAAACATCACATTTACATAAGATTACAGTCAGGTTTTAATTCAAGATTGTGAGAAAGCAGCCTGGGACAGTACTTAACTGCGGTTTCGAGGCACTGGTCTGTGTATCCCACTCCATGTCCTGTTAATATTATAGAGAGATGTGCAGGTCAGATTGATATATCTTGATGTTTAATGCCATTAATAAATGTTGAAAACACAGGACAGAATGCAGCTCCTCCGTTGGTGACTCCACGCAGTCATGGGTGTTGGTGAGGGCACGAACTGACTGACCTGAATCAGTGAAAGAAAAGGTTTTGGCGTGCTCATGGTGACCATGCATTCTAGTAGGAGTGAGTCTCAGGTTGCCTTGGCAGTTTTTATATAGGGTATTGGCTTCTGAATTGATATTCAGTTACCTCAGATGGGTCAGTGGCTTGTGTTGTTCAGTGCCTGGGCATATGAAGGCAGTTTGTTTGACTCTGTTCATTGTGCTTAAATGCTGATTAGCTGCCAATGCATTATACATGAGCAATAGTACAGTCATTATTAAAAACTTTAAATCTCGTTTCAGTTTAAATTGCGCTTTGAGTTATTCGCATTTTCATTCTTGTCTCGATTGAAATTTAAAATTATTTCATGAATAATATTGAATGAAATTACTGAGTAGACAAACACACACAGAAAGAAATAGACAACATTCGCTAGCATATTTCGATCTAATGAGACAAAATCTACGTACATGTAATTTCAGATGTAATGTGATAAGCAGTAATGATTTTGACAGGGTATGATGATTTCATATGCACTTGTTCATATACATATAAAAGCCTGGCTAATAAAACAGCACATGTTAAACAACTTTGATAAATGGTAAAGTAACAAGACGCTGCCTTTTATCCTCTCATTCTCCAGCTCAGTGTCCAGGACCTTATCCACATTTTCCAAAGGTCCAGGCTTTCACCTTTTCACACTCTCCAGCTCAGGCCTGCTCACCTTATCCACATTCTTCCAGCTCAGTGTCTGTGGTTACCTTTATCTCACATTCTTCAGCTTCAGTGTCCAGCCACCTTATTCACATTCTCCAGATTGTGTTTCTTATCCACATTCTCCAGCTCATGTCCAGGCCCCAGCCTCAGCCAGTGTCTGGGTGCCACCTTATCCACACTTCAAACCAGGCCGCACTCCCAGGCTCATGTCCAGCTCCATCTCAGTCCGCCTATCCCCACTCCAAGTCCAGGCTTCACCCACCTCAGCCTCAGTCCAGCCACCTTTATCCATTATTCTCGCTCAGTGTCTCAGGCCACTTGACTCACAGCCTCTGCGTTCCAAGCTGCTTTCACCACACTCTGGGGGCTGGTTCAGGTTACTCTTTTGTCCCTATTCTCCAGCTCAAACCAAGCCTCGCCTTTGTCTCACAATTTTGGCGCCAGTGGTCTCAGGAGCCACATTTATCTCACATTCTCCCAGCCTGCAACTAGCCACTCTTAGCCCAGATAAAGGCGTTGGGGCTTCAGAGCAAATGTCAAAATCAATAAAAACATGTAATATTTGGCTTCATATTTTTATAATGTGATTGTATTTTCAGATAATAGATGGTTAGCAGGCACATAGTGTCGTGTTTTTTCGGCTTTTTGATGCCTTCTAATCTTCCTGAGCTTGGGTGCAGGAGTGCCAGCAAGGTGATGCCCGTGCACCAGGCCTGGGACAACAGCAATGAAGCTGCTTTCCTTCCGGGGAACTAAACAACAAAAACACATATTGACCCACAAACATTACCCCTTATAGATTCCCTTCATAAGTAGTTTGCATTCTTAACATCATGTTATTTATACTGTAACATACAGAGCAAATGCTCAGCTGTTCTGAAAGCTTTTACAAATAAAGGCGTGACCATGAAAAATTGGGAGGAGATGCCGCTGACTTTTTATTTAGGCCTGGATAACAATGCAGATGGTTTGCTGAAAGCAGGACTAGGTGCAAAGCAGCCAGCTGATAACTGGGAGATTGTAGCCGCTGGCAGTGAAGCCAGACTTGCAGGCTGCGCTTGATTGTAGCCAGGTAGCCCAGAGGGGCCTGCATGTTTTGGCATATATGTAGATGACCAACCAAATCATTTGAGCCAACCAGAATTAAATGGGAGAAATGCAGGAGGCAGCATCGAGACAGCCTCATAAGTCTACAGAAGATGCTACGGTGTCATTACCTTGCATGGAGAAAGATTCGTTGGACATTGGTGACTGGGATATACTGTACATGGTCTCTAAATGCCTTGTACATATAGACGCCTGTAGCCAGAATTATGATGTTCACCACACGAGAATATTGTCCATGTACTCAGTTAACGCACACATTTCCAGTATAGTGAGAAATGGCAGAAGAAAGTTTTCTGAACTGCATAAATCTGATGCTGTCGCTGGAACAGGCCATCACGTGCCAGCACCCTGTTGATCTTGCGGCCTGTAGCTGCCTCGCGTTAGACAGGCACATTGCTTCGCTCTGTATTGGCTCGGCCAGTCTTCTTCTGCCAGTCCCAGAAGGGCATGAGCGCCATCAAGAACACCATAATATGCTGAGCATCATCACGAGGTAGTTATGCATGTTATATGTAATGTACTGATCATTAGAGAGTAGGTCATGCATGTTATGAAGTGCATGTACTTAGAGGAGAGAAACATGCATGTTATATGTAATGTATTCTCTGATCATCACAGAGGTAGAAAGAGTCATGTATGTTATATGTAATGTACTCTCTAATCATCATTGTATGTAGAGAATATGTATGCTGTCTGTAATACTCTCGATCATCATTAGTGGTAGAGTAGTCATGTTATATGTAATGTAATTTCTGATCATCATTAGGAGGTAGAGTAGGTCATGCATGTTATAATGGCTTGCCATGGAGGTCTACATGATGCCTACAGAGAGAAGAGCCTCTCAGGCGGGATGGTCATATTGCAGAGGAGATGAAGCTGATATTCTCCATGGGGAGCACTTGTAAACAATATACTGGTCTCTGTGTACAGTAAGAATGACTCCACATTCTGTTAAAAATTCCACCTCATACTGTGTTGAATCCTCGGTTGGTATTTGAAGCACATACTTAAAAGCCTCTATCATAGCCTTCCTGTTAGCTGCAGGTCTCACTCTGTCTCTGAGACATCCTTTCACCCAGAAACACCAAACACAAGGCATGTAGTCTAGGGGGAAATATGTGTAATCAAACCTATCGAGTGACAATGGGGTTTCCCCACACGTTGGTCTTTCTTCTCCACGAATAAACTCCTCTTGGCTCCATCTTAGAGCTGCTGTACCTGAGGGAACGCCATCCGCCCAAACAATGGCCTCCCCGCCCGGCACTTATGGCAGCAGTGGAGCCATCCTTTTAATTTACAAATGAATGAGTTGGTCGCACATATATCGCAGAAAAGGTCACAGGTGTTTGTCTCAATGACGTCTCTGAAACAAAGCTGAAGAGCCAATGAAACATGGAGAAATCAGACTGTGTTTTTCTGCCAAAATAACTCACTACAATGGTGACTTTTCAGTACTATCTTCATAGTTTTCTATGAGGCCTGGGCGCATTGAACGCTTAGTTTAAAGCAGCAGACCATCACGCTGGTTTCAGTAGCTGACACTCCCAGACAACTGGGCTTTTCAGAGCTTTTTCATTTCATATGTTGACAGTCCATGAAAACTGAGAGAGGACATTTATATCTCTTTATTGTGTCATCAGTAGCTATTGTCAGCCGACCTCTGCTTGTGTCGCTCGCCTTGTTATTTTGACTCTGGGCACTAATGAGCACGCTCCGGCTTGCCATTGATCCCGGTGAGGGCTGACAAGCCACAACACACCACGCCAGCTGATCCTGGGCCCGGCTCTTTCTGTCACATTCGCCTCTGCCATGTGACATGGGTCGGCACACTTGGGAGACGCAGTTTGTAGTCAGATTGTTTGTTCTGGCCCTTGGATCTTGGTAGCTCAGAAGAGTTTTCGATGAATACTTGGGGTTCAGCCAATGCCAGTGCAGGGACTCATTGTGGAACTGCCCAGTTAGGAGAAGTACCTTATAATCTTCCTCACCACCCTTTCGAGCTGTCCCATGCTTCACTGCTATTTCAATCTCCACATACATCCGACGCCCCTGACACACGCAAATCTAACAAGGATTTGAAAAACTTCTCCACAGGGTGTCCCGGTGCCACTTGTTTGGGGTCCTGATCCACCTCTGCTGTATTTTTTGCTTGCTTCATCGTGCAACTAGACATCTGGACATAAAGACACAGCTTTGCCTGATGCCATTCAACAACAGGAAGATACGCTGGTGGGAGAAGACTCAGTTCATTACAAGAATGTGACATGGAAAGACAAAAGAAGAAGTACTATTAGATATTAATGTCTATTAAACACTCTGTGTCAAGTTCACTCAGCAAGATTTATGTAATATCTGTAACATGATTACATCATGCTCTCATTAGTACCACGTCTTCCAATATTTAAAGTCTTAAATTTCAATATTTTGGGACATTCGTCATGTGCCGTACCATTGGTTGCGCACGACAGTGAAAGATGAAATAATACGTTTTTCTACGATCTTATTTTTATAAATATCCGCTCTTTCTGTGCTTCTGTCGTCAAGCCTGCTAAAGCTCATATAGCATTTGTGATTGTTGTTTGATGGCTAAGACAAACCTGCCTGTGTCATAGCGCTGGACGTTAGCAATGGCTCCTGACGCGCCACACTGCGCCAGGTGTTCAGCTGCCAGCCACCTCAGAGCTGGTTTTCTTCCGCTACAGTGTCCAGCCGCGGGGCAGGTAGTTGTCAAACAACTGTTTACTGCCTTTTTCCATTAGTCACGCACTTTGAGCTGCAAACATCAAGATTACCTTAAAACCGCCGACCAATTACTGCCCAGGCCTGATCTCGCTGCTGACAAGGGCTTGAAAGCCTCATACGCTTTTACTACTGATCTGATTTTGCTATCATTTTGTCATATCATTTAGTTTTTTGGGAAAATTTGGTTTCTAAACAATATATTGTTTTTGTTTGATTGTTCACACTCCAGAAGGAGGTTCTGTTTCATGCAAAACTGAAAAAGATTAAGAAGCCTGGTGCTTGACATTATCTTATTTCTCAGTGCCTAATTGAGGATTTTATATTTGACTTAAGGAAATACTTTGTTGAAGTCCATTAATAATGTATTTAGTTTTGAGTTAGCTCACCTGCCTCCACACTCCAGGCCAGTTGGGACGCGCATTTTGCTAGTTTCCTCGCCACAAATACCACTGTAGAAGACGACAAATTAACTGTTTTAACACGCCAAACAGTTCGATTTCTCAAACGCCCAGGTTTCATATTTATTTCAGGAAAACATCAGAAATCAGCCGCCGAAATGGTAAGTAAAAACATTTTATTCTGCGCATTTGTTCAGCCCGACATATCAGGTGAACGTTTAATGGCAGTGATCGTTAATGTTGTTAAAGTATATGCTCATGCCCTTCACAATGTTAACGAGTGATCTGCCACAGATCCAGATCATCAAACTGTTGCAACGTTTCATTTATCTCTCCCAATATTCGATAATCGAGGTTTTAGCGTTAGTCCGTTCCGCCGAAAACAACGACAGGACAAATATGATGTATAGTACTGTGATTCTCCTCGAAAATTGTTGACAAGAGCCAGGTCAGTTACATGTTTTAATTTAGTCGGGGTGAACTGTTATTATTTTTATCTGAATGCTGTTGAGGTGCCGTCTATGTTCTGGGGTTCATTTATGTTTCACCAATAGTTGGGGTTGTGCAATGTGAATGTACTCTTCGACACGCGTAAGCGCATGCGCATAGAAACTGCGAAATGAGAAATGGCGACATCTTCGAGAAACATGTGAGCGCTCTGACCATTGTAAAATGTTTAAAGATTTCTCGCGTCATTGAAGAATTCATTTGGTTATTCTTATATCAATACCTGGCACAAAATTCGCTTCTGATCCATTATGAAGACAAACAAAGATAGCATACATATATATATATAACACATTAATATTATATCTGGCTAGAATGACACTGTTCTGAATAATTATTGATTATTATTAGCAGAGGGACTGGCGTGACTTGACTCGAGTCAGACTCAGGTCATGACTTGATGACTTTCAGACTGACTCTGACAAAAACGCATTTCAGTAACCACTCTGACTTGAACACTCGTGACTCTCACTTGGACTTGCGCTTTTTGACTGAGAAGACTCGCTATTTCTCCCCATGAAAATGGGGAGTTAGTGTCACCAGCCATGGCATGCTGGCCTTCTATCTGCATTCAGAAAATGCATGCAGAGAGCCGCGCGGGGCGCCAGACCATTAATCACTGACCAGCTTCTTGATTCCCGACATCCAACACTGCCCCACACTGTTTGAGCCAGATTGCAGCACATTGCAAGACAAATTAATGAAGCACAAGCACGAACGCCACAGTTGGCAATGATGTCGGCTGCTAATATAAAAACTGGTTTGTGGCAGTCACAAAAAAGAAAGTTGCAATTTGCAAACATGCGGTCGAAGATTACAGACGAGCTTCTCGCGATGGCACGCCAAAGCACATCATCGCCCCATGGAGTCATTCCAATTATATTGTCAGTTGGCCCAGAAGTGATCATTTGAGGAGTGAGGATAATGACATGTTTGCAAGTTCAGGCTGTGACCCTGAAAGTTAAACTTTTGCAATATGAGGTTAGGCTGACAAATTCAATATCACAGACGTGCAGTAGTCATCGGTGATATGATTTAACACATTTTCGATATTTCAATATTTTGCTGATTCTCAACACGGCAAAGTTTAAGCTACAAAATGAGCGCCACATCGCACTCAAACGTGACTGAACGGCTTCCATAAGGAGGGCAGCCGAGCAGGCTGCAGAGAAAGACCACCCAGTGGTAGGAAGTGGTTCAGCTTTCTGACATCTGATAAACTCAGCTCAGCGCGATGCTAATGGTGCCGGCACGAGAGGCCGGGTGCCGAGCCGGCATGGAGCTTGGATCCCAGCACCGGGCTCCATGACGCCATGATGGACATGCGCCTGTGAGCACTCATTCTCCTGAAGATATTACACATGCTCAGCGCCCGCTTCTTTAAATTCACGGTCACGCAGCTTAACTCATGAACTCACCTTCTCACGCTCAACATGGAGCTCATCATCAAGCAAACCATATGCTCATGGGTTGGAACGTTTGTTGCAGAGCTGTGTAAGATAGATCAGCCTAGAGTTGTTGTTTGGGTTAAATATATTAATAATGTTCATAGTCAGTCTGCTTATTTGATTCTTCTGTTTGTATAAAGGTTAAAATCAAATAAAGGTGAATCATCTTGTACCGTTTTATTTCTAAAATATTATTTGTTTTATAGAGGATTGGGAAGACTTTGGCAATGTATTTTTCAGAAGACAGAGCAGATATTCGCTGTGGGTGTACCATGGCATTTTCTTATGTTTTTATATTACTCATATCGATATCGAATATAATGTATCGTCGAAATTAAGAAATATATTGTGATATTTCCATATCTTCCAGCTCCTAAGGTCAATACAGATCGAAGCTGCTGTGCATTGCTCTATGCAATATGCCGTTGAAACATAAGCTTTTTTTTGGTGAAATTAAATTTCCCAGTTTAATGTATTAATGTCATTGTATAAAAGAGGTTTAAATAAATGCCAGTCTTGTTGAGACATACATGGATTTGTATAGTTCTGTGGTAAGATGACTTGAAATGACTCGGGACTGATCTGTCTTCATCTATTTCTGATTGATCTGAGATTTACTTAGACTTGCATAATGACTTTGTCTCACCTCTGATTACAGTCGAATTTGTATAAACCTGTGTTTAATCTAAAGATATTCATTGCACCTCGGCTGCACGTTTATTCCGAGAACTTGACAAATCCAGTCTTACAGTGAACTTATAACCATTTGAAAAGGCCGCCTCTCTGAACACAATGCATCTTCAGTACTTCAGAATGTGTCATGTTGCATGATGTACAGTACATCACAGCAATTAGGTGCAGTTATTGTAGGGGCTGACGATTATGGCTGTAACATCGCACATCGAACAGCCTTGCCATGGGGCCTCAGTTTAACAACAACAAAACTGAGCCCCGGTACAAATAGGCTCACGCCATTTTTTTTCTAATGAATAATTAATCCTATCTTTGTGATTCTAACATAAGAGTTGTGCCATATTTCACGACATGTTTGTTATGAGCGCAGTTTTAAAAATATGAACGTTGATGGCACAGCTTCTGTCGAGTGTTTTAACGAGTTGCACCATTGCAAGCCCACTGCATATGGGAGCCATGCTCTTCACCGATGTAGTAATAGAATGGCGTCAGTTATTTTCATCTGAATCTATTAGGCCATGCACTGCTCATACCTGGTCAGATTGCGCTTTCCAAGTGCTGAAATAGATTGCACAGTTGCGACACATGAAGCGCACTGTCGCTTTATTGAAGGTCAAAATGTGACACCGCGCAGTTTCTTGGAACCAGTGGCTCGCGTCGAGGTATCGCGCTGTGCTTGAGTTCCCTCCATGCCGTGCTTTCGAGTACCAGATCGGACGGGGCGGAGCCGCATTGCGCACACGCGGTAACAAAGGAAAGCGTTATTAACACAGTGGGCAGAAATATATGAATAAATGAATGTTGAAATGTAGAAAAGTGTAAATAAATACATGTGGAAATACATAAATAAATTAATAAATAAAGAATAAATATAAACATACAGAAATAGCCTATTTATTGACCGAAATGTATATAATTTTAATGTATTTAATTTGTAATCTCCACATTTATTTATGTATTTATTTATTCTTATGTCATATTTTGTCCTTCATTGTTTACCTTCCAACAGGACAGAGACCGTAAGCACACAGAAGATGACACAAAAGTGGCTTTGGAATAAATCTGAAAATGTGTTAGGGAAGAGCATGATTGCTATAATAAAAGACCATTACAATGTGCTAGGGCTGGATGATTAATCGAAACCGAAATTCAGAGCCTATAACGGACCATGTCGGTTATTTCGTTTTTTTAATATTTCTGCCCACTGTGTGTTAATGTACTTTCCCCTTTAAACATATTACCGCGTGTGTAGTCACGTGGCTCCGCCCCGTCCAGTCTGCGACATAGAAGCAACATGGAGGGGAACTCAAACACAGCGTCACCTCAGCAACACGAGCCACTGGTTCCAAAGAAACACGCAGTGTCCGTCGTTTGGGCACATTTTGACTTCAATAAAGACGACACCGAACAAACTCATGTCAAATGCAAACACTGCAGAAAAACTGTGCAATCTGTTTCAACACTTGGAGCGCAATCACATGACCGAATATGAACAGTGCATGGCTCAAAAAAGCTACACAATATGAAAAGGATTCAAGAAGATGGAAAGAAATAACTGACGCCATTTGTTACTACATCGCGAAGGAAGGACATGGCTCCCATAGCTACAGTGGAGCACAGTGGGTTTAAGCAACTCGTTAAAACACTCGACAGAAGATACACTGTGCCATCGCGACCATATTTTTTTAAAACTGCGCTGCCCAACATGTACCAAACATGTCGTAAAATGTAGCTGCTGAACTGAAGTCTGTTAGGCACTTTGCAGCCACATCTTATGTTAGAATCACAAAGATAGGATTATGCAATTATTCATTAGAAAAAATAACCGTGAACATATTTACAGTATAAGCCCTGCCAGGGATGAGATTTTTGTTGTTGTTAAATAATTGTAATAGAGGTAACTTGTTCGATTAATCGCGATTATGATTTTAGCCATAATCGTCCAGCCCTACAATGTGCTTTATAAAGACCTAATTGCTTGTGATGTACTGTATACATCATACAACATGACTTTTATTCTGAAGTACTGAAGTGCATTGTGGATAGGAGGGCAGCCTTTTCAAATGGTTATAAGTTCACTGTAAGTTTGGATTTGTCAGAGTTCTCGGAATAAACGATTCGAACGAGACCTGGTGTGTCTTTAGATTAAACAGGTTTATACAAATTCGATACTAATAATCAGAGGTGGGACAAAGTCATTGTTATGCAAGTCACAAGTAAGTCTCAAGTCTTTGCCCTCGAGTCCCGAGTCAAGTCGAGTCAAAGATGAGGCAAGTCCCGAGTCGAGTCACAAGTCAAAGCCAACAAGTCTCAAGTCGAGTCCAAAGTCCTACCATTTTAGTTTCGAGTCATTTCAAGTCATCTTACCACAGAATTTATACAAATCATGTATGTCTGTAAGATTTGTATTTATTTAAACCTCTTTTTATACAATGACATTAATACAGTAAAAAACAGGAAATTTAATTTCACAAAAAAAGCTTGTATTTCAACAGCATATTGCACTAGAACAATGCACAGCAACTTCAGTCCTGTATTGTATTGACCTTAGGGCTGGAAGATATGGAAACATTTAATATCACAATATATTTCTTAATTTCGGTCGATACGACATAATTCCGATATCGATATGAACAATATAAAAGCCTCAGAAAAAATGCCATGAACACCCACAACGAATGTCTGTATACAATCTTCTGAAAAATACATTTGCCAAGTCTTTTGAGCCTCCTCCTATAAAACTAAATAATATTTTAGAAATAAAACGGTACAAATAAATTAAAGTTCACCTTTTATTTGATTTTAACCTTTATACAAACAAGAAAAGTCAAATAAGCAATTTGACTATGAGACTGACCTTATTAATATATTTAACTTTAAACAATAACATAGGCTGATTATATTATTCTTTACACAAAACTTCCTGCAACAAAACTTGTTCTTATGAACATATCGTTTAACGGTAGTGAACATGTTAGACAATGAAGAGGTGAGTTCATGAGTTCGCTACGTGACCGTGGATTTAAGAGAAACGAGAGAGAAGCTCATGAACGCGCATGTCGCAACATGCTCGGAGAATGAGAGTGCTCAAAAGCGCATGTCCATCATGACGTCATGGGCCAGTCAACACGGAAGATCCAAGCTCCTATGTCGGCTTTATGCGCTTTTGAGCCTCTCATTCTCCGGCACATTTAGCATCACGCTGAAACCTGAAGTTTATCAGATGTCAGAAAGCTGAACCACTTCCCTACCACTGAATTAGTCTTTCCTCTCATATCAACTGTCTGCTTTCTCCTCACTTATGGAAGCTCGTTCAGTCACGTTTGAATTGCGGTCATGGGCGCTCATTTTGTAGCTTAAACTTGCCGTGTTGGAGATCAGCAAAAATATTGAAATATCGAAAATGTGTTTAAAAATCATATCACCGTTATTGATTTTTTTTACCGCGATATATAGTGATATTGAATTATTGTCCAGCCCTAACCTCATATTGCAAAAGTTTAACTTTCAAATAGACATGGGTCCTTTTAGCCTGAACTTTTTTAAACATGTCATTAATAAAATCCTCACTCCTCAAAATGATCACTTCTGAAAAAATGGACCAACCTGATAATATAATTGGAATGACTCCATAGAGACGTGTGTGCGTGTGAGCGTGCCCGTGCGAAGCTCCGTCTGTAATCTTCGACCCGCATGTTTTGCAAATTGCAACTCTTTTTTTGTCGACTACCTCGTAGTTTTTATAGCCAAACGAAACTATATTCGGTATCATTTTGCCAACTGGCGCGTTGTTGCTTGTGCTTCATTGGTTGTCTTGCAATGTGCCTGCTTGGATGCTGTCTAATCAAAACAATGTGGGACTACAGTGATTGGATGTCGAATCAAAACAACGTGGGACTACAGTGATTGGATGTTGTGCAGGCAGCGCGCGTACTCTCTGCATGCATTTTTTTTCACAGATGCAGATAAACTGAGAGCGGCGCGGCCGTGTGAACATTTTCTTCCCCAGTTTTCATGGGAAGTAGCGAGTCTTCTCGAGTCAAAAGGCGCAAGTCCAAGTGAAGTCACGAGTCATTGATGTTCAAGTCCAAGTCGAGTTGCAAGTCTTTGTACATTTTGTCGAGTCGAGTCTGAAGTCATCAAATTCATGACTCGAGTCTGACTCGAGTCCAAGTCACATGACTCGAGTCCACACCTCTGCTAATAATAATCAATAATTATTCAGAACAATTGGTCATTCTAGCCAGATCTCAATAATTCATTGTTATATATATATATGTATACTATCTTGTTTTGTCTTTGCAGATGGATCAAACGGGTGTTTGTGTAGGCTGTTAATTATAAGAATGGCTTCGTGAATTCTTCTTATTAATGACACGAAATCTTTCGCTTTATTTTACACAATGGTCGACATTTCCACGTGTTTCATCCATCTGCCGAAGATGTCGCCATTTCTCATTTCACCAGTTTCTATGCGCATGCGCATGGGTCAGTGTCCGTGAAGGACCGCACATTCTCCAGCCACATTTGCTTTTTATAAACCCCAACTATTGAGTAAACATAAATGAGGCCCCAGAACATAGACAGCACCTCAACCTTAACATTCAGATAAAAATAATAACAGTTCACCCCATTTAAATTAAAAACATGTAACTTGTGACCTAGTACTTGTCCAACAATTTTCAGGAGGAATCCGCAATTGCTGCTTGCATCTATATTTGTCTGTCGTTTGGTTTTCTATTTGGAACTGGACTAACGCTAAAACCTCCCGTTATCAGATATTGGGAGAATAAATAGAAACGTTACAACTTAGTTTGATGATCTGGATCTGTTTGTTCGTAACGGTTTAGGTCCACTCGTTAACATTTAATGAAGAACATGAAACATATACTTTTAATAACATTAACGATCACTGCCATTTAAACGTTCACACGGCAAATTATATCGAACTGAACAAATACGCAAATAAGATGTTTTTACTTACCATTTCAGCGACTGATTTCTATTCGTATTTCCTGAAATAAATGTAAAACTATAGACGTTTGAAATCCGAACTACAGCAGCAGCGTGATAAAACAGAAGTTGAATTTGTCGTCTTCTACAGTGGATATTTAATGGCGGAGGGAAACTAACTTAAAATGCGCATTACTGCCCCCAACGGCCTGGAGTGTGGAGCAGAGACAATTTAACTCAAAACTAAATACATTATTAATAAGGACTTCCAACAAAATTATTCCTTAAGTCAAATATAAATCCCTCAATTTGATTTGGCACTGAAATAAAATGTGTCAAACTGGCAGGTACCAGGCTGCCCAGTCTTTTCAGTTTTACATAAGTAGGGCCTCCTTCTCTGGAGTGTGAACAATCAAACAAAAACAATATATTGTTTAGAAACCAAAATTTTCCCAAAAACTAAATATTATATATGACTTAAAAATGATGCCAAAATGTGATGCGGGCCAAAGTAAAAAGCATATGAGGCTTTCAAGCCACTTGTCAGCTAGCAAGGATCAAACCTAGACAATAGTGGTCAGCTTGGTTTTTAAAATAATCTTGATGAAACGTAAAGTGCAGTGACTAATGGAAAAAAGGCAGTAAACCAAGTTGTTTGACAACTACCTGCTTGCAATCGCAGAGAAGAGTTTTCTGCGGAGAGGAAAATAGCTCTAATTGGCTAGCTAGCTAGTTTTATAACACAGTGCTTAGTAACGTCAAAGGCTCATTGCTAACGTCAGCGCTATGACACAGGTAGGTTTGTCTTAGCCATCAAACAACAATCTAAAATGCTTCTCTGAGAGCTTTGTAGGTGACGGCAAAGAGCCGGCTCGCATATCAGAAGAGCCGGATATATTTATAAAAAATAAGATCATCCAGAAAAAGCGTAATGACATCTTTCACTTGTCGTGCATATTAATGGTGGCTATGGTGAAATGTCCAAATATTGAGAAATTTGGACTTTAAATATTGGAAAACATTAATTACTAATAAAGTATGATGTAATCATGTTACAGATGAAACACATAAATCTTGCTAGTGGGCTTTTTTGACACAAGTGTTTAATAGACATTAATATCTAATAGTACTTCTTCTTTTGTCTTTTCCATAATGTCACATTCTTGTAATTTGGACTGGTCTTCTCCCATACCGGACGTATCTTCCTGTTGTTGAAATGAAATCATCAGGTAAAACTGTGTCTTTATATTCAGATGTCTAGTTACTGGAGTAAACGGCAAAAAATACAGCAAGGGGTGGATCAGGATTTAAACAAAATAGCACCAGGACCTGTGGAGAAGTTTTTCATCCCTTGTTAGATTGTTCTGATGTGTCAGGGGTTTCCCCCCCAAACAAATCAGTTTGTAATGAAGTGCCAGCTAATAGTGAGGTGGAATTGGAAAATAGCAGTGGGGAAGAACTATGGGACAGCTCAGAGGACAGTGAAGAAAAGGAAGATTATAAGGTACTTCTCTAACTGGGCAGTTCCACAATGAGTCCCACACTCAACATTGGCTGAACTCCTAAGTATTCTATCCAAAATACTTCCTGAACTACCAAAAGATCCAAGAACGTTGCTTGGAACAAAAACCAATCTGACTACAAAACACGTCTCTAAGTGTCACGCCGGCTATGTCACATAGCAGGATGAGGTGCGTATTAGAAAGAAGGAGCCAGGCCCAGGATCAGTAGCGTTGATGGTGTATTTAATGACGTAGCCCTCACCGGGATCAATGTAAACGGAAAAAACGTACTCATTAGTACTTGAGTCAAAATAACAAAACGAGCGACACAACGCTTTAAAAGTCAGCTGACAATAGTACTGATGACACAATATGTTCAAGAGGCATATAAGAATGTCTCCTCTCTCAGTTTTCATGGACATGTAACACGCAACACAAAACAATATGAAAATGAAAAAGCTCTGAAAACCTGGTTGTGCTGGAGAAGATATCGCTGCAAATTAACATTGATGGTCTGCCTTTAAATAAACGTTCCAATGCACAGTTCTGGTCTATTTTAGGCCTCATAGAAAACTATGAAGATGGGTACCAATCGAAAAAGTCACCATTTGTAATTGGGATATTTTTGGCAAGAAGAAACCTGAGAATCTGAATTTTCTCCATGATTTCATTGAGGAAGCTCTTCAGCTTGAACCAGAAGGCATTCATTACCAGGACAAACACCTGTGACATTTTCTGCGATAGTGTGCGATGCCCCAGCCCGTGCATTTGTAAGAAATTAAAAAGGACACACTGGCTTCCACTGCTGCCATAAGTGCCAGGCGAGGGGGGTGCATTATTTGGGGCGGATGACGTTCCCTCAAGGTACAGCAGCTCTAAGATGTGACCAAGATGAGTTTATTCGTGGAGAAGAAGACCAGCATTACTGTGGGGAAACCCCATTATCCTTGCTTTCGATAGGTTTGGTTACACAATTTCCCCTAGACTACATGCACCTTGTGTGTTTGGTGTATTTCTGGGTGAAAGGACCTCTCAGAACCAGAATAGGACCTGCAGCTGTAAGGGAAATATATTCTGAGCTTTTAAAGTATGTACTTCAAATACCAACCGAGTTCAACCGGAGTATGAAAGGTGGAAGGCAACAGAATTTAGGTCATTCTTACTGTACACAGGGCCAGTGTGTTTGAAAGGTCACATCCCCATGGAGAAATATCAACACTTCATGCTCCTTTCTGCAGCTATGACCATCCACCTGAGTGTATCTCTCTGTAAACATCATGTAGACTATGTTCACAGCCTGCTAGTTTTATTTGTGGACAACTTCAAGAAATTGTACGGCAAAGAGTAGATTACTTATAACATACATGACCTACTCTACCTCTAATGATGATTAGAGAGTACATTACATATAACATACATGACCTGCTCTACCTCTAATGATGAGCAGAGAGTACATTACATATAACATACATGACCTACTCTACCTCTAATGATGATCAGAGAGTACATTACATATAACATACATGACCTGCTCTACCTCTAATGATGAGCAGAGAGTACATTACATATAACATACATGACCTACTCTACCTCTAATGATGAGCAGAGAGTACATTACATATAACATACATGACCTGCTCTACCTCTAATGATGAGCAGAGAGTACATTACATATAACATACATGACCTACTCTACCTCTAATGATGATTCGAGAGTACATTACATATAACATACATGACTTACCTCAGTGATGATGCTCGAGCATATTATGGTGTTCTTGATAACATCTCATGCTTCCCATTCGAGAACTTTCTAGGACAACTGAAGAAGATAATCCACTAACCGAACCAGCCTCTAGAGCAAGTAATGTGATGCCTGTCTGAGCACGAAGGCAGAGCAATACAGACCACCAAGGTCAACAAGTTTGCTTATGAAATGGCACACAGTGATGGCCCTGTTCCAGCGACAGCATCCAGATTTATGCAGTTCAAGAAAATGCTCTTCTGCCATTTCTCACTATATAACTTTTAAATGGAAATGATAACGTTTAACTGAGGAACATGGATGTGGTCCGTGTGGTGAACATCATAATTCATAACTACAGACGTGCTTTATATCTTACAAAACATTTAGGGACAAGCCAAGATATTTTCTCTTATCCCTTGTTATCATCAAACATGGGCATTTACCACATCTGTTTGAGGGACCATGTACAGTATATCCCAGTCACCAATGTCCAACGGAAATATCTTCTCCCATACAAAGATGGCTATTCTGCCATGCCGATGCTTCATCTGTAGACTTATGAATGTCTCGATGCCATCCTTTATCCCTGCATTTTCTCCCATTTTTTAATTCTGGTTGGCCGGGGAATGATTTAGTTTGGTCATCTACACTATATACCAAAACATGCAGGCCCCATCTAGACACCTGAACAATCAAAGCAGCCTCTACCCAAGTCCCTCCTGCCAAGGGGCACCCTACACTGCCAGCAGCCTACAATCTCCCAAGTTGTCCCCAGCAACCTTTTGCACCTAGTCCTGCTCAGCAAACCATCTACATTGTTATCCAGGCCTAAATAAAAGTCAACGGCATCTACGCTCCCAATTTTTCATGGTCACGCCTTTTTGACAACCAAAAGCTTTCAAGAACAGCTGAGCGTTTTAGCAGTATGTTTTGGTATAAATAACATGATATTAAAAAATTACCATTTTGGAAAGCTTTACTTATGAAGGAATCTATAAGGAATTAATGTTTGTATGTTTTTGCAGGTCAAATATGTATTTTGTTGTTTAGTTCCCAGAGGAAAGCAACTTCATTGCTGTTGTCCTCTCAGACCTGGTGCACAGACACATCCTGCTACTGGCCTCCCTACCCAAACACAGAGAGGATTAGAAAGGCATCAAAAAAGCAGAAAAAACCTGACCTGTGTACCTGGACTAACCATCCTATTGTGATGAAGAAAAAAAAAAAACAGCTGTTCTTCATACAATCACATTATAAAAATATAGTACTCTTACATGTACATGTTACTTATTGATTTTTGACGGCTATGCAAAAGCCCACGCCTTTTACATCTGGGCTAAAAAAGGTGAAAGCCTGGACACTGAGCTGGAGAATGTGGATAAAAATGTGAAAGCCTGGACACTGAGCTGGAGAATGTGGATAAAAAGGTGAAAGCCTGGACACTGAGCTGGAGAATGGGGATAAAAAGGTGAAAGCCTGGACACTGAGCTGGAGAATGTGGATAAAAAGGTGAAAGCCTGGACACTGAGCTGGAGAATGGGGATAAAAAGGTGAAAGCCTGGACACTGAGCTGGAGAATGTGGATAAAAAGGTGAAAGCCTGGACACTGAGCTGGAGAATGTGGATAAAAAGGTGAAAGCCTGGACACTGAGCTGGAGAATGTGGATAAAAGGTGAAAGCCTGGACACTGAGCTGGAGAATGGGGATAAAAAGGTGAAAGCCTGGACACTGAGCTGGAGAATGTGGATAAAAAGGTGAAAGCCTGGACACTGAGCTGGAGAATGTGGATAAAAAGGTGAAAGCCTGGACACTGAGCTGGAGAATGTGGATAAAAAGGTGAAAGCCTGGACACTGAGCTGGAGAATGTGGATAAAAAGGTGAAAGCCTGGACACTGAGCTGGAGAATGTGGATAAAAAGGTGAAAGCCTGGACACTGAGCTGAGAATGTGGATAAAAAGGTGAAAGCCTGGACACTGAGCTGGAGAATGTGGATAAAAAGGTGAAAGCCTGGACACTGAGCTGGAGAATGTGGATAAAAAGGTGAAAGCCTGGACACTGAGCTGGAGAATGTGGATAAAAAGGTGAAAGCCTGGACACTGAGCTGGAGAATGTGGATAAAAAGGTGAAAGCCTGGACACTGAGCTGGAGAATGAGGATAAAAAGCGACAAAGAAAGTATCTTGCTGATGCTGTTACTTTTACCATTTTATCAAAGTTATTTTACTTTTATGTGCTGTTTTGTGCCAAATTATGCTTTATATGTATATAGACAGTGCATATAGAAAATCATCATACCGTGTCAAAATCCTTACTGCTTGTCACATTACATCCTGGAAATTACATGTACAATAGATTTTGTCTCATTCGTCAAAAAATATACTAACGAATGTTATCCTATTTCTTTCTGTTAATCATTTATTGTTTGTCCTATAATAATTTCATTCCAATATTATTCATAGAAATAATTTTAAATTTCAATCAGAGGACAAGAGGACAAGAGGTTTCCCAGTGCTCCAAAAGCACCCAGATTTGAAGCCCCCCAAAAAGGAGCAAGTTTAAAGTTTTTTTTTATGTATGACTGTTCTACTATTGCTCTATGTAACATAGTGCATTTTATCCAGCAACTAATCAGCATGCTTCGTGGTATGGTGCTCATAACACCACGCCACACCATGCTGATGGTATGGATCATGTGCCCCTGTACCACCATGCTGATGGTGGTATGAATCTTACACCACTCCTCCACCATCTTCACTGACAGTGAAGTATGAATCATGTGCTTACGCATAACACCACCTCCACCATGCTGATGAGGTGACAGATGTGGCCAGCCCCTCCATAACACTACCTCCACCATGCTGATGAGTGGTATGGGTCATGTGCCCACACCCATAACACCACCTCCACCATCTTCACTGAGTGTCATGGATCATGTGCTTACACACCTGACACCACCTCCACCATGCTAGTGGTATGTCATGTGCCCACACCACTCTGCACCTCCACCATCCTTCACTGATGAGGTGGTATGGATCATGTGCCCGCCAACACCCTCCACCATGCTGATAGTGAAAGTACATGTCGCCCACACCCTCTTCCACCCACCTCCACCATGCTGATAGTGGTATGGTCTTACCTCCACCATGCTGATGAGGTATTTATGGATCATATTGCTTACACCATAACACCACCTCCACCATGCTGTGAGGTGGTATGGATGTGTAACACACCTAGCACCTCCGCCATGCTTGGTATGAACAACACACCCATAACACTACCATGCTTCACTGATGTGGATCATGCTTACACCCAGCACCACCTCCTGCATGCTGACAGTGTATATCGCTGTGCCCTACTCCACCATGCTTCACTGATGGTGGTATGATCTATGTACACCATAGCACCACCTCCACCATGCTTCACTGATAGTGGTATGTGTACATAACACCACATCCACCATGCTGACTGAGGTATTTATGGGTCTGTGCCCACACCATAACACCCTCCACACCATGCTCGCAATGAATCCATGTGCCCACACCCTCCCACCATCCTTCACTGATGAAGATGGCCATGTGCTTACACGCACCACCTTCACCATGCTGATGAGTGTGTAGACCTCTCGCGCACCACCTCTGTGCCTTTCCATAACACCCTCACCATGAGCAGTGGTATGGATCGTAATGCCCACACCATAACACCACCTCCACCATGCTTCACTGATGAGTGTGCTC
>CM055736.1:4474867-4505280 GCA_029465975.1 Dallia pectoralis
GATTGGACCGAATGCGCCTCCGGTATAGAGTAGGTCTATATGGACGCCGAGCAGTCACTATGGATGGGATGGGAAGCATACACATTTCAGAGGTGATTAGTAGACGAGTGGGGTTGGAATTTTTATTTATTTTTTTGTATAAAGAATATGAAATGTAGTACTTACTCTGAATGTATTGTATCGCCAAGCCTGTCTTGCTTACCTTCCTCGAATAACTCCGCAGAACAACTCAGCAGAGCCGTCTTTGTTTCGGAGACAGTCTTA
This sequence comes from Dallia pectoralis, assembly GCA_029465975.1. NCBI lineage: Eukaryota > Metazoa > Chordata > Actinopteri > Esociformes > Umbridae > Dallia > Dallia pectoralis. Next base: position 4,475,132 of record CM055736.1, read on the forward strand.
GTTGCAGGAGACAACAAAGCCACTAGACAAGATGCCGTTACAAGCTGCCGCTCTATGACCACTTCGACCTAAGTATTGTACCCAATTACACCCTAATTGGAGGCAACCTAGGGAGAGAAGACCACACCCCCAGGAGGCAGCAAATTGCCAGTGCTAGGTCCTAACAAAAGGCAGGAAGTTGCTGCAACACACTGCCTAACTGTGCTAATTAGGAGCCTATAGTCCAGTGATGGACAGAAACCTAGCCTATTGTTTGGTTGATAGGGCTGAAACTAGCAGATTTCTACACACTAGCAATACCAGTACAGACTTCTACACTCTAGTAAATACCAATACAGACACCACAAGACAGTTTACTTATAGCTGATTGACAATGCAGGTTTAGCCAACAAGGAAATGGAGCACACTGCTAGTCCTGCTAGCAGGGAGCGTAACAGGAGAGGGCATCACAGGACACAACATAACAAACCCCACACACGTGTAACTAGTCCTGCTAGCAGGAAACGTAACAGGAGAGGGCATCCCAGGACACAACATAACAAACCCAAGTCAAGAAGTGGTTAACACTAGAAACGCCGGAAGTGGGACATTTGACCCAGAGGCACGTAAAAAAATATTTTTTCGGCACTCTTAACTTACAGAAATCTCCTTTTAGGAATGCTCCTAAATATGCACGCTTTATCCCCTTTTTTCCTGTTAAAATAATCACTGGAAACGCTTTATAACTATTTTGACAACGTTATGTGCTAAGTGGCTATCTGCCGTTGTGCTTGTATTTTCTGTCACTTGAAACACAGAAACCAAGTTGCATTGCATTTTCTGCAAGTGAATATCATGTAACTTGATATTATACAAACACAAAAAATACCACAATGATTATTTTAAATTAAACCAATTAAATGTTTACTTATTGTAGACAATTTTGAGTTAACATCAATGACATGAATATCATCCTATTGCATCTGTGTAACGAGGCGGCATCAAGGAAGTTCTGAACGACAAACTTATGTAGGTTACGCTTCACAGCCAAAAATATTTCGCTTCTCAAAGATGGGTTTCAAGTACTAATGGCCAACTGAAACGATAGGCAATAGTATAATAATAGTTGATACATAAACAATATTAGGCATGTAAAGCATATATAATACATTTTGTGTCTATACGATGTACGTTGTGTGAAAAAAGCCACTTACATAAACAATTATAGACAGCAAATTAATATTGTTCACCGAAATGTAACGTGATATTATCACACTGATTATTTTAAATTAAACCAAATTAATATTTGACTATAAGATTGGGTTAACTTCGCAATTTCCTGACTTGAACATCATCCGGTCGCTTTGCCGTCGAAGCGTCAAGGTAAATCAATACTAAGCACTTTATATGAAGTTGAAAATTGCTCTATGCATTAATTCAAGTTATATTCAGTTAGAATGCTTTTTTGTCTCATGTTCAGCTACATTTGTTTCATTATATTCATAATTTGCTAAAATAAAATTATATCGAAGTTACAACAAGGCATTTAGTATTGAATGCGAGATGTACCTTTTGCGCATTATTGATTTGAACGGGCACTGCATTTGTATCACCAACTTTTCGTTTACCTATTTTAAGTATAAAGTAGCTATTTGAGCTTCTAATATTCCAGTCTTTGTATTTAATTGTCTAAAATGTGTCAATGATCCTGTGAAGCTGAACATTTCTCTATGAGTTTATTGAAATTATATTCAGTTAGAATGCATTGATAACATCAAACCATCATAATTGTGATGTAACCTGAAACAACAGTGTTTTTATAGGCTACTTTGGTTTAGTTAAAAATAATTAGTTGGCTTCGCGTAAAACGTTTGCTTTTACACTTCTCAATGTCCACACAAAATGCAAACCGTAGCCTAATCACTTCTAGAGTACATTCGCCGTAACAAGTTGCCACCATGAAAACGTCTCTAAGCGTTTATTCAAACTTTAATCGGTTTGAATTCATGATTACAGTGTGTTCATAACATTAAACTAAATTAATTTCGATGTAACCAAACCAAAAGTGGGGCTTATTCTAATGTTTTCCAACTCATCGTAAAAACGTGGAGAATGCAAAAATGCCCGGATCGAAAATATATAGAGAGTGTAGAGCAGGGGTGGGCAAAGTAAGGCCCGCGGGCCGGATCCGGCCCGTTGGGCGTTTTGATAAGGCTCGCCGAGTAATATTAATTATAACTTATAGTAAAGACCGCTATAAAGCTTCTCCGTTCCCGACTTGAGTTTCCCGAAGCAAAATGACGGCATAATAACAGCATCGATCTTAATCACACTAGGAGCGTCAGAGCCGTTTTCACCCCTTTAAGCGTAAAACACCCGCGCCCGCTGGCATCATTAGCATACGAATCATCCCAATAGACCATTTACGCAAAAAACGGAAATACGTCAAGGACGGGTAAACCCAGTTCCGGTGTAAGCTTTGTTAATGGAGAAATGACAGCTAACGGTGGAGTGGTGTGACTTTGTTACCGATCCTTTATCAAATTTAACTGCGGAAAGAATTTGGCGTGATGACTCATTCATAGCAGAAATGAAAGATAAAATAGATATATATTTATATGGCACATACATGAATGCATACCTTGAATTCCACTAATCTCGTCTTTACCAATCAGTTTTGCCTTCTGTCTTACTGTTGATGAACTGTAATTATCAGTTGATGTTACACATACATACCAAAAAATTAAAGGATGCATCATTTTGATCAAAAGTGTTTTAATTGTTCATTTAATGTTTTAGTGAAATCAGTCACGTTTCAACAGAAAAATACTAAGAATATAACAATTATATTTAATTTGATGTTTACGAGGTGGGATTTACATACTATTTACACATTATACATTATTTACATACAAAACATGAATTCATTCACTCTTCAAAACAAAAAAGGTCCTTGATAATTTACTAAAACACCGCAGTTTAAGCCAGATCTGATAAACACTGACAATCAGTGTGAGCGGCACAGGAGAGTCCCAGATGTGAAAGGACCTAATCCGCTGCCTTATCCAGAACACCTGTAAAGATAAAGAAATTAAAAACCAGTCTTAACATATTTATGCTACCGTTTAACACAACACAGAACAGTAATCATGTCATGTCAACAATCTTACCTGCAGGTGGGTGTGTCACGTAGTCGTGATACATCCTTACTGCCTTACCCCCATGGTGCTATCTTCACAGCATAGCTGGATAGACTGACGTTTGAAGGTTCTGTCATATACTGACTCGCTTCTCAAAGGAGCAGTAAAATTGTTCCAAGGGAATAGGTTCGGGACAACACCACTCTTCAGGCGACGAACGACGCAGCCACCAACGTAATCATCCGGAGCAAAGTGCCGGCTGCAGACATAGGTGCTACCTCTTTTTATATCAAATCTGTTCCCTTCCTCTCTTCGGATCGCCTGTATCTATCTGGGTTTCAGGTTTGGATCCACAGGAAAATAATGAAATGAAAGGTAGGGCTGTTTTTGGGTGGAAGAGGAACAGCCTAGGACACAACAGAAACTGCGACTCTTCGACTCGTATCTGCCGCTACGATAACAGGAAGATATTTTACCCGACATTGACATATTTCCTGTCGAAAAATGCGGAAGTGTGTAAAGGTCTATTAGCACCAACATTCGTATGTATTGGCCACGGTCGGCTATTCTGCTGTTACCCGCGCGATAAAAGTTTGTCAAGAGTCCGTTGCAGTATTTAAAGAATACAATATTAGCCGCCACTTTTTTGCCAAGCATGCTAACTATGCTAGCCTACAGTCAACGCCAGAACGTGCGGCTACCGCTCAGAGGTTGGCAGCCAATTTAAAGACACAGCAAAATGTATTTTTAAGACAAACTACTAGTCAACAATCAAGCACCAAGGCAAGTTATTTGCTAGCATTTAAAATAGCAAAAGCCAGCAAGCCTTTCTCTGAAGGGGAGTTTTTGAAAGAATGCATGGTAGAGACAGCAGGTCTCTTGTGTCCAGAGAGCAAAAACAAATTCGAAAAATTAAGTTTATCACGCAGGACAGTGACTCGGCGTGTAGAACTAATTGACAAAGACTTAGCCAGCGAGTTAAACAAAAAAGCTGAGTCATTTAAGTTATATTCATTAGCACTGGACGAAAGTAACGACGTAAAAGACACCGCTCAGCTCTTGATTTTTATCAGAGGCATTAATGAAGATTTTGAGATAACGGAGGAATATTTGACCATGTAATCTCCAAAGGGGACAACACGAGGAGAGGACTTGTATGACAAGGTGTCTGGTATCATTGAGAGGATGAAGCTACCTTGGTGTAAACTTGCCAATGTCACCACAGATGGATCGCCAAACCTAACTGGAAAAAACGTTGGGCTGCTGAAAAGAATACAGGACAAGGTGAAAGAGGAAAACCCTGAGCTGGATGTAATTTTTCTACACTGCATAATCCATCAGGAAGCGCTGTGTAAATCTGTATTGACCATGTAGTGAAGCCAGTCGTGAAACTTGTTAACTGTATACGAGCGAGGGGACTTCAGCATCGTCAATTTATTCAGTTCCTTGGGGAAACTGATGCTGATCACCAGGACTTGCTGTATTACTCTCATGTCCGCTGGTTAAGTTTGGGGAAAGTATGTCGGCGAGTGTGGGAGCTCAAAGGGGAGATTAGCTCATTTTTGGAGTCAATTGGGAAAGCTAATGATTTTCCAGAGCTGAGCGACGCAGATTGGCTTTGTGATTTTGCTTTTGCTGTGGACATACTAACACACATGAATGAGCTGAATATGAAGCTACAAGGGAAAGATCAGTTTGTACATGAAATGTACACAGATGTGAGAGCCTTCAAAGCCAAGTTGACTTTATTCTCAAGACAAATTTCAAACAAATCATTCGCTCATTTCCCCCACACTAGCGACACTGAAAGAGGCCCCTCAAAATGTGAAGAAATACAGCAAATCACTGGACGACCTGCACAGAGGATTCTGCCGTCGGATCTCTGATTTTGAAAAAATTGACAAGTCACTTCAGCTGGTGTCATATCCACTGTCACAAGACTATGAAACGGCGCCACAGGAATTGCAATTGGAACTCATTGATCTTCAATGTGACGCCATCTTGAAGGAGAAGTTCAAATCCCTTAAATGACAATATTTGAAAGTTGAGACTTTGTTTCATATCAACAGTAAGCTGCTCTGAGCTCTCTCTTGTATGTCGGCGCGTAGTCACTCTCAGTGTAACGTTAGTCTTTGCCCCACAATGTATTTTTCACTGCGTGAGTGAGAACATGGATGTGCGTGACTCGTGAAGCCGCCTGGCTTGTCACACAGTAACTAAAAAAGGCTGGTCTTTGCGAACGGTCACTATTATATTAATGATAATGATTGCATGATAATGCATGGAATATACGGCAAAGCGCCACTAAATAGTAGGGCTAATTTGTGGGGGCGTGTTAAGGCTTTGGCAATCAGATGGCTATTAATAGTCAATCTGCTCCACAGCCAATCACGGGCCCCCTCCTTGCTCGGGCCCCGGGGCTTAAGCAAGCAAGCAAGTTTATTTATATAGCACAATTCATACATAGAAGCAATTCAATGTGCTTTACAGAGGAAAATAATAAAATGATAAAATACATGCTTTTATCAGAATAAAGATGAATAAAAAAATAAAATACATGCATTTTATAACAATCTGTAATGCTGAAGTGACGGCTTATGCAACCTAAGGCTCCCCTGTGGGAGAACGCTGGGCAGAGCCATCTACAAAATTACCACCAGAGTCGCTACATTACCGCCACCAAACGGGAGAGCGTGTCCAAAGTCCCTCACGGAGACACGCCTCTCCGATGGCCCTCTGCCAATCCCACAACAATGTAGCGTCCGACGGGGGAATTGAACCAGTCAAAAGGTCTTTAAAACCTTTCCAGGGGCCTCATTTATCAAACTTTGCGTAGGATTTGCGTCAGAAGTGGCGTACGGACGAAACGTAGGATGTACGTACGGAAAAAAATATTGGGATTTATCAAACCGTGCGCACGCACGTCCTACACCGTTTTCGCTTAATAAATCACAATGAACTCTAAATGTGGCGCAGCTTTTGCGGCTTCATATCACGCACATATTTGCCCATAAATAGTCAAAGAAACGCCCCAAATTAATATTCATTGATTGAAACGTCATGACAAACTGGGAGGAAACCCGGAAAAGTAACGTCACTCAATGTGAAGTTTCCTGTTGGGGAGGTGGATATTGCGCCTTTTGGTTTGCCTGTTCACTCGCAGTGAAACTTCAAACCTTTTATACATACTAACACATCTGACATAACCCGGATAACGGTTGGCTGAGATATGTGTTGCACCTTTCAAAATATGGGTTAGACATGCGATGAAACACATTTAAAATAGAACCAACTAAGGGCACATACATGAACACTACATCTATACTATGAAATACACTTTCCCCAGTGGATATATATATATATATCCATATCCCCATCTATATATATATATAATATATCCATATCCCCATCTATATATATATATATCCATAACCCCATATATATATGTAATATATCCATATCCCCATCTATATATGTAATATATCCATATCCCCATATATATATGTAATATATCCATATCCCCATCTATATATATATATATCCATAACCCCATATATATATGTAATATATCCATATCCCCATCTATATATATATCCATATCCCCATCTATATATGTAATATATCCATATCCCCATCTATATATATATATATCCATATCCCCATATATATATGTAATATATCCATATCCCCATCTATATATATATATATCCATATCCCCATATATATATGTAATATATCCATATCCCCATATATATATATATGTAATATATCCATATCCCCATCTATATATATATATATCCATAACCCCATATATATATGTAATATATCCATATCCCCATCTATATATATGTAATATATCCATATCCCCATCTATATATATATATATCCATAACCCCATATATATATGTAATATATCCATATCCCCATCTATATATATATATATCCATATCCCCATATATATATGTAATATATCCATATCCCCATATATATATATATATATATCCATATCCCCATATATATATGTAATATATCCATATCCCCATATATATATGTAATATATCCATATCCCCATCTATATATATATATATATATCCATATCCCCATATATATATATATATATATCCATAACCCCATATATATATGTAATATATCCATATCCCCATCTATATATATATATATCCATATCCCCATATATATATGTAATATATCCATATCCCCATCTATATATATCCATATCCCCATCTATATATATATATATCCATAACCCCATCTATATATGTAATATATCCATATCCCCATATATATGTAATATATCCATATCCCCATCTATATATATATATATCCATAACCCCATATATATATGTAATATATCCATATCCCCATCTATATATATCCATATCCCCATCTATATATATATATATCCATAACCCCATCTATATATGTAATATATCCATATCCCCATATATATATGTAATATATCCATATCCCCATCTATATATATATATATCCATAACCCCATATATATATGTAATATATCCATATCCCCATCTATATAATTATATATCCATAACCCCATATATATATGTAATATATCCATATCCCCATCTATATATATATATATATCCATAACCCCATCTATATATGTAATATATCCATATCCCCATATATATATGTAATATATCCATATCCCCATCTATATATATCCATATCCCCATCTATATATATATATATATATCCATAACCCCATCTATATATGTAATATATCCATATCCCCATATATATATGTAATATATCCATATCCCCATCTATATATATATATATCCATAACCCCATATATATATGTAATATATCCATATCCCCATCTATATATATATATATATCCATAACCCCATCTATATATGTAATATATCCATATCCCCATCTATATATATATATATATCCATAACCCCATATATATATGTAATATATCCAATATATATGTAATATATCCATATCCCCATCTATATATATATATATCCATAACCCCATCTATATATGTAATATATCCATATCCCCATCTATATATGTAATATATCCATATCCCCATATATATATATATATATATCCATATCCCCATATATATATATGTAATATATCCATATCCCCATCTATATATATATATATATCCATATCCCCATATATATATGTAATATATCCATATCCCCATCTATATATATGTAATATATCCATATCCCCATCTATATATATCCATATCCCCATCTATATATATATATATCCATAACCCCATCTATATATGTAATATATCCATATCCCCATATATATATGTAATATATCCATATCCCCATCTATATATATATATATCCATAACCCCATATATATATGTAATATATCCATATCCCCATCTATATATATCCATATCCCCATCTATATATATATATATCCATAACCCCATCTATATATGTAATATATCCATATCCCCATATATATATGTAATATATCCATATCCCCATCTATATATATATATATCCATAACCCCATATATATATGTAATATATCCATATCCCCATCTATATATATATATATATCCATAACCCCATCTATATATGTAATATATCCATATCCCCATATATATATGTGTAATATATCCATATCCCCATCTATATATATCCATATCCCCATCTATATATATATATATCCATAACCCCATCTATATATGTAATATATCCATATCCCCATATATATATGTAATATATCCATATCCCCATCTATATATATATATATCCATAACCCCATATATATATGTAATATATCCATATCCCCATCTATATATATATATATATATCCATAACCCCATCTATATATGTAATATATCCATATCCCCATCTATATATATATATATCCATAACCCCATATATATATGTAATATATCCATATCCCCATCTATATATATATATATCCATAACCCCATCTATATATGTAATATATCCATATCCCCATCTATATATGTAATATATCCATATCCCCATCTATATATATATATATCCATATCCCCATATATATATATGTAATATATCCATATCCCCATCTATATATATATATATATCCATATCCCCATATATATATGTAATATATCCATATCCCCATCTATATATATGTAATATATCCATATCCCCATCTATATATATATATATCCATATCCCCATATATATATGTAATATATCCATATCCCCATCTATATATATATATCCATAACCCCATATATATATGTAATATATCCATATCCCCATCTATATATATATATATCCATAACCCCATATATATATGTAATATATCCATATCCCCATCTATATATATATATATCCATATCCCCATCTATATATATATATATCCATAACCCCATATATATATGTAATATATCCATATCGCCATATATATATGTAATATATCCATATCCCCATATATATATATATATATATATCCATATCCCCATATATATATGTAATATATCCATATCCCCATCTATATATATATATATCCATAACCCCATATATATATGTAATATATCCATATCCCCATCTATATATCTACCCATCTATCTATCCGCTCCTTTAGACGGAGACATCGACAAGAATATCAGTTTTATACACGGTTTTGTTCTGTTCGCCGTATTTATGAGGATGAATTGCACAACATGACAATATAATTACACAACATATGAGTTATTTTTTGGAAATAAATATTCATTTTAATTGACGTTATATGTTGTTTTATATATATATTGATTTGTTTTGGCACATCGATCAAACAGGTGTTTGTGTAGGCTGTTAATTGTAAGAATGGCTTCGTGAATTCTTAATATTATTAATGACAGGAGATTTTTCCATTTATTTTACACAACGTTCTACATTTTAACACAGTTTTGTGTATTTCATCCATCTGCCGACGATGTCGCCATTTCTCATTTCACCCGTTTCTGTGCGTACGCATGGGTCAGAGCTTGCGTGGAGGGCCGCACATTTTCACGTCAAGTTTGCTTTTGATAAATCCCAACTATTGCGTGGAGAGCGGCGTACGCCTTCTTTTGTGCATACGCAGAATTGATAAATGAGGCCCCAGGTCTTTAGAACCTGGCCTGTAAGTCTTTAGAACCTCCAGGTCTTTAAAATCCGCTGGCCAAAGGTATACATTACAGGTTTTCATTTATGCCATGCATCAGATTAAAAACAAATAAAAGCATAAAAAGATAATTAACATAGACTTAACAGTGTAATAAAGTTTAAGCCCTCAGTCATATGGTTGCGAAAAGAGAAATGTTTTTAGCCTGGCTTTAAAAATTGATACATTTTGGGCACGTCTAAGATCTTCTGGTAATTTATTCCAGTTGCATGCAGCGTAACTGCTGAATGCAGCTTCACCATGTTTAGTTTTGACTCTGGGCTTGGTTTATAATCCTCAAACATATCAGAAATGTATTCAGGGCCCAGTCCGTTCAGAGATTTATAGACTACTAGCAAAACTTTAAAATCTATTCTGTAACTAACTGGAAGCCAGTGCAAAGATTTAAGAACCGGCGTGATGTGTTCTGTTTTTGTTAACATTCTAGCAGCAGCATTCTGAATGAGCTGCAGCTGTTTTACAGTCTTTTTGGGAAGTCCAGTTAAGAGCCCATCACAGTAGTCAACCCTACTGGAGATAAATGCATGGATAAGCCTCTCTTGGTCTTTTTTCGACACCAGGTCCTTGATTCTGGCTATATTTTTAAGATGATAGAACGCTGTTTTGGTGACCGTTTTGATATGACTGGTGAACGTGAGATCTGAGTCTATCATTACACCTATGGCGCTTTTCCACTGCACAGAACCAGCTCGCCTCAGCTTGACTCGACTCGGCTTTTTTGGTTTTCCACTGGGTAAAAGATGTACCTGTACCTGCTTCCAGGTACTTTTTTTCGTACCACCTCAGGCAAGGTTCTGAGCGAGCTGAGGCGATACTAAAATGTGACGTGAAAACAAGGCAGACTGCTGATTGGTCAGAGAATCGTCACTATTCACTGCATCATCATTGCACGCGCCAGATGTAGTATCCTGAGTAATCCCACCATATATATATATAAATAGTTTGGCCAGAGATTGCGTGAGAGCTGTACATATTATCCATTACGAATACTATGGCAAACCGAAAGAATACGCCGTGAGAAACAGCCACATCTCACGGATCAAACACAGCATACACTCGATTTCCTCCATTGTCTTATGTGTGTGTGGGTAGCGAGTGTTGGTAGGAGGACGCGGACCTGATTCAAACATGCTTCTCTTGCCCGGTAGATTATACAAGTAGAGCATTCTAACACGGCGCATGTAGTACGTCCGGACTCCATTCATACTACCCGGATTCATACTATATAGAACATACTTTTTTAACGGTCGCAAAGTACGTTCTTATTTAAATGTAGTACATACTCAACATAGTACGCGATTTCGGACGCAGTCTGTGTGTCGCCGCGTCGCTATGACGACCGGGTACTATTGCGCAGGTACTATCTGCAATGGAGAACGGAGCGAAAGCGAGTGGAGCCGAGTCGGACCAAGTCGAGTCGACCTGGTTCTTTGTAGTGGAAAAGCGCCATAACACAAGGAAAGGACATGTAGTTAGTTTCCATCGTTTTCCCGTTGAACATTTAGAGCGGTGCAAACAGTGGCTGCGGGCTAGTATCAACCACCCCAAGTTCCGAGAATATTTGTAATTAATAAAAGTATATACATTTCTTCATATTTCCCTGTACTCTTTTGTAAATCAAAGTAATATATTATAAACTTTGAACTTTTATTGTTTTTAAACATAATATAAACAATTTCACACTCATAGCTCTTCCAGAGCTTCAGCAGTTTCTTGATAGCCACAGTATTGTCCGTCACTAGCTGGAAATCTCTGTCTGATGTCCTGAACAACACAGGCAGGCAAAACAAGACGATATAGCCTTTCCCCAGTCTCTCTCCTTGCAGGACCCATTCCACGAAATGACGGTAGGCTGTTAGGCGATATTGTCTGAAAACAATAAGCACAACGTTAGCAACGCAAGCTATTTGCACCTACAATAGGCTAGCTAGCATATATGTAAATGGTAAATGCTGCGCTTGGTAAATATAACCGATAGCTCAGCTAACTGACGTGAACAACAAATAAATACTCACTTATACTGAAGCGTCCGTTTTTCCCTGCGTGCTTTGGCTGGCGTTTCCCATTGACCTTCGGAATCCTGAAATACGTTTCAAAAACTCGTGTGGATCAAAGCTGGAGTGCTCTATTACGCATGCTTGCGGTCCCGTTTCTAATGCAGATTCAGTTATTTCTTCAAGAAGAAAATGGCATTGCTGAAATTCGCAACAGCAGCGGGACTCTATCTGTGTCCATAGGCGCACAGCGAGAGCACTGGCACCAGCAGTCCGCCCCAGCTCAACTCTGTACGGGCTCTTCCTCATGACCGCCAGGCAAGCTTCGCTCCTCTGCTGCAGCAGCCTCTTGTTCCTCCGTCAACCGCAACTGTGTTTCGCTGTATTGCGGCTCGTACAGGCAGCCACGAACATCAGATTCGCGCAACAGATCTTCAAAATCACTTTCTGCCATTGTGTTTAGTCTAAAACTAATTTCTCCAAAAGCCAGATCGGGTTAGCAAGATGGCGGACACTGTATTGAAAATCTGTGACGAGGGCTCACCCCATATGGGCGGGTTGATAAAAATGCGGAAGTAGCATCTACTTCTGTCTGTAGTTCATAGCCTCTTTTAAAAAATCCTCCAATGATGTAAAAATCGTAATTTTACGTCATTAGAGGATTTTTTCCTGACCTAAAATCAAGATATGCCTCTTATCAGATGGAGTTGAGGGGTGGGAGGGGGGTCATTGGAAAATACTACCATTTGTCTACTGATACAAAGCTAAATGCAAAATCGGTGAAGTGGCTCTTTAAGTTGTAACCAGTAAACCAGTTAAAACGGGTCAACAGGCTTTCTGTACGAAATTACTAGAACAACAAGAAACTAAAACAACAAACTTGGCTAATGCTAACAATACTATAGTACACAAAGAAGAGCAATACAATCGAGAGATACAAGTAATATGCTACGCCGCCCAAGATGGCCGCCACTCCGCCTGTCGGTCCGCCACCCAAAATGGCCTGGGTGGACGAGCAGATGAAGAGAGAAGGCGTTACCGCGAGTTCTTCGCTTGGCAAGCACATCGCGCAGAGCTCCCACGCCAGGCTGTGACCTACCTGTTTCCTCGGTTTTTCTTCTGTGCGCCACAGTTCCTCACCCTCCTGGAGCCAGTCCTCTTTTCCGAGTCCGTCCCCTTTTTTGAGTCCTACCCTTGTCCCAGTCTTTGAGTCCGTCCCAGTCCCTGATTCCGTCCCAGTCCCCGAGTTCTACCTTGCCACGGAGCCCATCCCAGTCTCAGGCCTCTTCAAGATCGCTGAACATGTCCCGGTCCACGATTTGGTTTCCCTGTTCCACCTCAGCCGGTCCAAACTTCTGAACCGCCTCTACCCGTCCGGGCTTCTGCTCCACCTCTACCGGTCCGGCCTCCTGAACGCATCAGCTTATCCGGTCCTCTGCCCTACTTCAGCTGGTCCGGCCTCCTGAACGCATCAGCTCATCTGGTCCTCTGCCCTTCTTCAGCTGGTCCGGTCTCCGGAACCGTATCCGCCCGTCCGGCCTTCTGTTCCACCTCTACCGGTCTGGTCTCTTGAACCGCATCAGCTCATCTGGGCTTCAGCCGGTACGGCCTCCTGACCCTCATTCGCTCGTCCGGGTCTCTGCTCTGCACCAGCCGGTCCGACCTCCTGACCCGCCTCCGCCAGTATGGCCTCCCGACCCATCTCTTGACCCGTCTCATCCTTGGCGGTCTCCTGGCCCATCTGCATTTGTCCTGCCAGAGACCAGTTCTCTCTGTCCTGCTCGAGACCAGTTCTCTCTGTCCTGCCCGAGACCAGTTCTCTCTGTCCTGCCCGAGACCAGTTCTCTCGGTCCTGCGCCGATGACGTCATCATTGTTGTAAACACTTTTTAACCAAAGCGATAAAATACAATATTATACTTACGTCAGCCAAAGTTGATCGTTTTTCACTTCCTATATTCCCAGGGATATTATTAGCATTGTTTATGACCCATAGTATTCCATGATAATCCATATTCAGGTGAGACTAGACGTTTACAACATTTAACACGATCTGTTTCACTCACAATGGCAGCCTCCATGACGAAAACACGTCCTTATCGAGGGTAAAGACTTCATTTCCCATAGGGCTTTGCTCCCATTCGTCTACATATAAATCTGACAGGCTGATTGAATCACACACTAGACTGAAGGGAAAAAAGACCACCTCTCAGTAAAATAGCTTTATCTCTGTGGTTAAAACTTGAAACAAAATCTGGCCTAAAGCTGAGACCAGACATTCAGAGTCTTGAGATATACATTTTCAAAATCACTGAAACATAAAAAAAGTATGTTGTTTTTGAGTTTTAGCTCATGCCAGATATTGTGTGTTACATTATTATCCTTAATTAATTGAACACTTCCACAAAATTCAGACCGTTTTCTTTTAAATACCCTTTAACCAAATATCCGTACATGGTTCAGTTCCAGAGCAATATCCATTTATATTGGGGTGGGTTATTTTAGGCAGAAATTGAGGTCAGGGGCCCTGTCAAGAAGAGGTAAACCCCGAAACAGGGCCCAATAGGCCGGAAAACACCCACCCACTTTGCCGAGCATCAACCCAGAGACACCAATCGATCACGACCACTCGGGCAGGTTTAGATTTTGTTGCTCACAAAGCTACTCGAGTTGAGCGAACAAAGGAGAACTATAGCGAGCCAGTGACTCCTCCCCCCAAGCAGCAATTGGGAGAGAGGACATCCCAGGGGAGATGAGAACCCCCAAGGCAAAGACAGCAGGGCGGAATGTGATCAGAGCCTTCTGTTGACCTTCGTACCCTGGGCCATATTACACTCAACAATAGACCTTAGTGAAAAGATGTTTTTAATTGTGATTTAAAGTTTGAACAGAGTCTACATTTCTAACCCAGATTGGCAACTCATTCCATAATAGAGGAGCTCTATAGGAGAAAGCTATACCTCCAAATGTTGGTTTATAAATTTTAGGTACAATTAGAATCAGCGTCCTTTGATCTCAGGTTAGGCGTGGGTATGTATGGCTGGACTAATTCAGCGAGGTTGATGGGAGCTGTCACAATGTAGCTCTAAAGCAGGTTGAGGACACAATCGCAGAGGTTGTTCCAAATGAAAAAGGTTTATTTTCCTCAGGATAGGCACACGAGCTGAGTACTTTAGACAGAGAGCTTTAGACAATCAAAACAGAAACAGAAGATCGAAACGATCATTAACTTCTCCCCCATGGACCATACATGTATACAACTTAAAAACAAAGAACAAGCAAACATACACATATTAACAGCACAAGCAACCATGGATCCAGAGAAACATGCCTTTAGATAATAACCCGACACTAACAGACTGACAAGACCCAAACTATATATTGACACTAACGAACCAACTGAAATCAGGTGTGGAAGAAACACAGGTGCTGAGAATGTCCATAATTAACTCCCTCTCCATGCTGACCAGGGGAGTGCAGACTCAGCCATGGAGGGTGATAGAGGCAGCTTCTTACAGGAGCAAGTTCATGTAAAGCTTTATATGTAAACAATAGTACTTTAAAGTATGGCTGGGAGGTATACCGGTCAAAACCATATACCGGTATTCATGTATGTAACGGTATGGTATTTCTCGTTAGTCGTTACCTGTATTATTCCCTATGTCACTCCGCCAGCTGCAAAAACAGAGAATAATCTCATTTTGGAATAAACCGCGAGAATAAAAACCTTACGCTCACTGCGTCACGCAAACAAACACACGTGAGAAACAAACACCTTGTTGAAGTTATTTAAACGGTGAAAAAAACAATGGAGGATGCAAGTGGAGATATCCCTGCAGATACTGAACAATTTGGTGGAAAAAAGGGTGCAACTTCAATAGTGTGGACAAGGTTCGGTTTTAAAACAACAGACACCGAACAAAAAACATTATTTTCAAAATATGCAAGCGGTCTGTGGTGGCAAAGGGGGGAAACACAAGCAACCTTTATAGCCACCTAAAAAGTAGCCACATCGTCGAGTATACTGAAAGTACTAAAAAGCGCATAACTCCAACCGGTGCCATCCCTAAAACGACATCAGTACCAAGTACACTGGTTACATCCTATAAGTACACTGGTTACATCCTATAAGTACACTGAATGCTGTGAAACAGTGAAAAGGGAGATTCAAAACGTGACACACTTTTCAGGAGTTAACCTAGTTCAATGACAGTGGGACACTTTTGTATTCATAAGGTTAAGCCCGTATTTAAAGCTCTGATCTTGTCCGAATTTACTTAAATATTAACATTATTTTGTTATTCTATTTGGTACCATTCAACAGCTTTAGCAATTTATTTAAGTTATTTATTTTTAAATTTGGTGCCATAACATGCCACGGTTTAGTACTTAAACCATAAACAGTTATTAACAGTATTTTTTTGCGGTTGCAAAGTAATTTATTAGTAATTTCTTTAAACCCTTTATTTAACTCTCTGGTCGAAATGATACCGAGACCTACTGGTGTTCAATGGAGGGTTTTTTCAAATAAATACCTTTAAAACCGTGATAATGTCTAACATTTGAAAAATATGGGGGTATTACATTTAGGCCATACCTCCCAGCCCTACAGTCTGCCCTAGCCTTAACAGGCAGCCAATGTAAAGAGGCTAAAGCCGGGGTAATATGGTCACATTTTATAGTTCTAGTTTAAGATTCTAGCAGCCGTATTAAGTACTACCGTAATAAGACTATAAGCCGCAACCTTTTTCCCACGCTTTGAACCTTGCTGCTTAAACAACTACGCGGCTAATATATGGATTTTTCCTGCATTCACATTAAAAAAAACATTTTGTGACGTTGTTGAATATAATTTGTTGATAGCGCTGTTATCGAGGTAATTGAGTTGGTTGGTTAAGTATTACGGTACTACGTTTACGTTTGGTATTACGTTCAGTGTTAAGCAGGAAACAGGATGAAAGACGACATGCTAGCTTATTGGTTTCTTAAAGTCGTGTTATGCACTTCCTTCATTAAGCAATGAATGTAAGTGCTCTGTTTATATATTTTCATTATGTTATAGTAACATTGGCCCTCATTTATCAAAAGTGCGTACACCAAATTTCCTGCGTACACCTGGCGTACAGCCAAAACCACGGTGACTTTGAGATTTATCAATATGGACGTTGGCGTACGGCACGCTCACATCCTACACCAGCTCAGGAGGTGGTGTACAAATATACGCACGTTTTGAGTTAGTGCGGAAATGCGCAGAAAAACAATTCCTAACACCACAAAATGCACTGACAAACTAAAAGATATGATATATTATGGCCCACTGTAAAAAAAAACAACAACATAGTTATTATAAACTTCAGTGTTTATTTTTGTGCAACATGGGCTTCAATGTTTAATTTGTGTGACTTTACCAAAGCATTTGATTTGTAAGCATATGTATTAGGGATGCACCGAAATACTTTTCTCACCGAAACAACACGGACGAAATATTGTGATCTATTCGGATCCTCTGCACTTCATCACGACTGTACTTGATCCGCGTTATAAAGACCATCACTTGGATGCAGAAATAAAGCAGCGCGCACGAGAAATGATCCAGACGGCGATGGATGTTGAGAACCCGCGTGGAGACGGAGACGGAGCAGCGCACGGAGCAGGAGAAGGAGATCGGAGCGCAGAAAAAGACTCGTCTCTCTGCACCAGATGAGGGGCATGATATGTTCAGTGAAAAAATATGGGTTCAGTAATGAAAGGCTTTCGACCAAAAAATAATTCAGACTGACAAAATAATAAAAATGACATTCTTCTTCTTTTAAATAATAATAATAATACAAATAATAATAATGACATTCTTCTTCTAAATAACAATAAGCGTCATTAATAATACAAATAATAATAATAAGAATATTACAAATTGTCATGCAATTATTAATGTGAATGAATGTTACTCCACATCACATCATCATCACTACTGTACACCCCAATACATGTGACGTGAAATGAAATTAAATGCTAATTGTTTCAAAACACGTGCTGTAAAATAATGCATTGTGATAGGTCATTTGATCACCCACGTCGGAGAAGTTTCGCTTCTTTGCCGTCTTCCGTGTGTCTGTGGCGTAAAATGAGGGCGTGGGGGAGGCGGAGACTTGAATATATAGGGGCGTGTTATTCTAATGACGATCGTTTTCAGCTGCTGCATTTATCAAGGGCAGGTATTGCATACACCTGGATTTTAAAGGTACGCACAAATTCATAAATCAGGTGGTGAGAAGAGTGTAAGCATAATCTTACGCCAACATATACGCCCGTTTCTACGCACTTTTGATAAATTATGCCTATTTCTAGGTTTGCACAAAAACGAATTGTTTGAAGTATTGTAGCTATGCGTATAACGGTAGTTATTGATTTATCAGGGTAACCAGGGAATAGAACATTGCAGTTTAAGATGTATTTGATGTCTTATATTTCAATTACCAGTAATGTAGTTAATATCTATAAGCTATGTGTTCATGTGACTAACAGTATTTGTGTAGTCTAGGTGTGTTGTTTTTGTGTTAGATAATCTTTAATCTGCTCAAACTGACATGTTACCTGTACACCAAGTCATTTTCTTCACCCTACAAAGCAGTTAGGTCCTAATAAGTTTCAATGTGATATGTAATAAAACTCCTATTTGGCTGTGGAGTCTGGCCTCTTTTTGTATACTATCAACATGTGAGGTTTCAATGTAAAGTGTGGAAAGTAAAAATGTAATTATATTTAACTGTGCTGTCTGGCCTTAAGGTGTTTTTTTTTTCAAATTATGTTTTTCCTTTTCGAATGTAGTAAATGGAAAAGGACCTGGAGGCCATCTGCTTGGACGGTCTGGAGATGACAGACTTGAAAGTATTTCAGTAGATACAATAGAGCTGGAATCTTGATCAAGTGAGATTTGCACAACACCTTTTGTGGCAACTCTTCAATGTCAGCAAGGGATGTCAGTTTTCCATTTGAATCTGGATGTTCATATTGCAAACTGAAGTCATGGTCTAGTTCCAACTGTTCTTTAATAATCAAAGCATCAACAGATCTGTCAGATCTGTCTCGACAACACAACGCATTATAGGATGTTGGGACACAGCTGCCATTGTGCTAACAAAAAAGACATTCAAGTTGTTAAAAAGTAATTTTTATCAAAATATACAGACAATGAACCTATTGTTTAATGAAGAACTCTTCACCATTGGCTGGTCTCGGATCTGATTCACTTGTATGAACCGCTTGGGAGTCAACAGCAGTGAGTCATCTATCTTGTATAGTGAGAGTGGGACTGAATCATTAAGACCAGATTGTAGGTGGATCGATAGTCTGTATGTGTGGCTGACAGCTCATAAGACCTCAGATGTTCTACATACCAGGAGTCCTAATCAGAACAGAGAACCTAAACATTGTGATTCACCAGACATCCTCTGGTCTGCACTAGTGTTAAGGTGTGCAGTATGGTATCCTGACAAATGGAAACTAAACATTGTGATTCACCAGACATCCTCTGGTCTGCACTAGTGTTAAGGTGTGCAGTATGGTATCCTGACAAATGGAAACTAAACATTGTGATTCACCAGACATCCTCTGGTCTGCACTAGTACTAAGGTGTGCAGTATGGTATCCTGACAAATGGAAACTAAACATTGTGATTCACCAGACATCCTCTGGTCTGCACTAGTACTAAGGTGTGCAGTATGGTATCCTGACATTCGAGTTCTCAGTACATTAAGTGTTTGTACACATCTAATCATCATAGAGGCATGGAAGGGGACTAACTGTTGTAAAGTGCCTGTGTTGTAGTGTGTCCTGTTTAAATAAATGTATTCTGTAAAGGAAATACGTTGGGCACAACTCACACTGACAAATCATATTGGAGCCAGAAACGTAAAGCCTCCATTCAAAACATCCAAATGTAACTTGCTTACTGTTAGTATGGTGGCCAAGTGAAAAATGTTTCAATGCTTTTTCTGGATGAAACTTATATCGTTGTTAACTTTCACAAAATCCAATGAAGAAACCAAAATAGTTTTGGTTCACAACAAACCGTCACTTGGGGTTACTCATCCAGTACAACATCATCTCTGCTTGTGAAATGTATTTTGTGTTTTTCAGGAGAGTTAGTTTTAACAAAAACTGAAAAGGGCCTTAGTCCCAATAACACTCAACAATTAGGCACACCTCCCTACTGCACTGAAAACAGAGCATCTATTCAACTACCATTCAAGCCAGTTCCTCTAAAACAACTAAAACCTAATACTGTATATAAAATAGCGATACAGTGTCTTCAAAGAAACTTCTGATCCATTTCTCTATAATCCAGAAAGGAGCTTCACATACTTCTGCTGCATGTCATGTGACCAGCCCAGTCTGGGCCCGGCAGTGGCTCCAACACATCCCCTCCTGAACTCAGTCTCTGCCTTGTTCAGGTCTAATTAGGTGGACTGGCTGTCATGACTCCATCTGAAGCAGCTCTACCGCTATCTAAGGGCAGGCTTTAGCATCCGTCGTCACTGGCTTATTAGCAACCACCGTCACCACATTAGTCACATTGTCTGTCTTGTCTATTGCACACACCTGTTGTCCATTCCCTCATTAGTATCTTATATAGGCATCCTGTGTTGGGTCATGTCTTTGTGTGGTATTGTTTTATGTTACGTGTATTGTACGGAGGTTGCTCTAAACGTCTCTGTGGGAGACACCTTTCATTTATGAGCGCGGCGTCGCTTCTCTACTGTTTATAGTCACAAGTGTGACCAGTTCACTTTGGAATTGATTTATATTGGTTTACGCAGCTTGCTGTGCAATTAATCAGACATGCTCTGTTATCCATTCTGGATCTCTCCCTTCGCACCTCACGCCGTGACACTGGCAAAACGCACATCAATTCTGCAATACTCCAAACAACCTCAACATACATTAAACAGCTATAAATAAAGCTATAGTTTCATTAAAAAAGCACAGACAAATATTTTCCCAATTTGTTGCATAACACTTTCTCACGTTATGGGGACATTTTCGGGACATTTTTGATCACCAGCAAAATAACGTCTTAAATCCTCTGGTCTTCTTGGCCTCAGCTGAAGGTAGGGTTTGGATGCTTTCTCCAGCCTGGATTTCTGTGGCAGTACACCAGCCAAGTCCAAATGATCCGTGCCCTTACGTTCTCAGATGGACCCACCCGTTCCATAAAGCAAACGGGTAATTTAGTCTTATTTTATAAGACTTTCTGCATTAAAATGCACATAATGGTGACATATGAGCACAGATGAATAAAAGTAATGTTTATGAAAGATGAAGCTGGGGATTCTACAGACAATGGGCCATATTCTTCAATGTTTTCCTAAGTTATTTCTTAAATTCGTTCCTAAGAAAGGTCCTAAGAAAAGTCTTACACAGACTTCTCTTAGGACCTTTCTTAGGAACAAATTTAAGAAATAACTTAGGAAAACATTGAAGAATATGCCCCATTGTTTTGTTGCAGATAAACCAGAACAAACAGCATGTTTACTGTGTGTGTGATGTAATGTAATGACAGGATGTGTTTTTACCTTGTCATGGCATCCTTATGGTCGTCACTGTGACCAGGTCCGTATCCTCAGAAACATGAGCGGAGGGGGTTCTCCAGGGTTGCCTGCAGGTTCTCCAGGAGATAACCAGGTTCTCCTGGTTAGAAAACAAATACAGGCAAAAAGTTTGATAGACATTAATGGTTTGTATCCCTGTGGTTAAAATTGAGGCCTAGTAAATCTGTCACACTTTAAAGTCGACATCAATGGGTGAGATACTACAGATGCATGTGATGCGTTGAAAGTGCCCTTAAAAATAAACCGCACAGTCTAATGGCTAAGAAACACATTAAACTATTTGTGTTTTCTGTTTCAGGTAGAAGATGCCGGAAGAGTGTCCCATAATCTGGTAGACAGCATCTTGAACCAGCTCCAAATGTCAAGCTTTGTGGATGTGTCGACAGAAAAATAGATAAATAAACAAGCCGGCCCCTAAGAAAAGCATTCATGGTCATGGGTAGACTTATTGGAGTGGTTTCTGTGGTAACAGAGATTAAATGATGTCATGTGATCACCAATCCTTCTTAGAAAGGTCAAATCTAGAATTATACAACTCATGGAAAAGCCTGGACTCTTAATGCTGGCCGTCTGCTCATCTGCAGCCAAAAAGTAATACAACCACATTTCCCCTCCCTTTAATTATCATTATTTCTCACACTGCTGCAGACAGAAGAGCAGATGCCTCAATGTGTGTGTGGGTGTGGGTGTGTGTGTGTGCTGTGGAAAAATATCATAATCACATAATCACTTGTTATAATCCAACCCACCTCCCAGATGGATGTATATGAACCCAGGTGCTACCTGAAGATGGGTGTGAGAGGTGATCTGTGCGACAGCTAACTGGAAACCACCAGTCTGTGGAACGGGGAAAGAGAATCTTCACGTTTCCAAATCCACAATAAATAAATAAGTAAAATTACTTGAAGCTCAAGCTACAATGCAAGTTAGATGGACCTTCAAAGATGTCATTAAACATGTCTCACTGGGCACTCTGTATTTTCTGTTTTACCAATGACAGGGAGATTACTATAACTCTGTTTTACCAATGACAGGGAGATTACTATAACTCTGTTTTACCAATGACAGGGAGATTACTATAACTCTGTTTTACCAATGACAGGGAGATTACTATAACTCTGTTTTACCAATGTGTTAAGCCCCAGCCTGAAGTGGCGGGAGAACGCAACTGCCCAAGGCCGCCCGTTGGGTGGTGAGGTGGGTGTGATGGTGTGTGAAGCAACTTGTCAAGGAGGCCACAACTGAAATTGCTGTTACCCTTAACAGGTGTGGTTTATTTTAGTACAGTTCAAAATAATTATACTAATAATACTACAATTACATACAGGAGGGGAGGACAAGAGAACAATGGGAATGTAGGAGTAGGGCCATGCCAGCGGTCTGTCAAATCAAAGAAAACATACATAAAGACCCTAAGCTTCCCTACCTCGTTAGTCTGGCCACTATTGGCCAGCCCTAACCACAACTTACCTCACTGCTACAAAACACTGGGGAACAACTACTGGCTTCTAATCTAGTGTGTATAACAGTGGGTTACCTACGGGTGTGTGTAAACCCCAGGGTATCTTACCTAGCCCCACTCCACAGGATACAGGTTACACAAACACAGCAGGAGTTCAGGTGTGTGTGACCGGTAGGGAGTTGATAGATAATATTAAGGGGGGTGATCATGGGTATGGCGAATGTGGTGACGGAGTGCCGCCAAAATGCTGTAGCTGTGGGGGCGAGCACAGTGTGGCGTTTGGTGGGTGTGAGGCGATGAGGCAGGCTATGAGGGTACAGGAAGTAATGATAGGGGAGAAGGTGTCATATGCAGAGGCGGTTAGGGTTGTGCAGAAGCAGGGGTGAGAAAGTGAGAAGGAGAAGGGTGGAGGCACAGAGGCTGTAAAGGTAATAGAGAAGGTGAATGGGGATGACATTTATAATTCTAAAAGGAAGTTGGTTTATAGCCGGGGTGATAAATAGCTGTGCAGACATTAAATCAAAGACCACAAGGATTCAGGTGGTGGTTAAATTGTCAGAAAGGTATCTGGGGGTGACAGGGCTGACATGGGAAGGGATCCGAGAGGATCTTAATCAGCCGAGGCCTGAGCCTTGCCCGGATGGATCGTATTA
Source organism: Dallia pectoralis (assembly GCA_029465975.1). Classification (NCBI taxonomy): domain Eukaryota; kingdom Metazoa; phylum Chordata; class Actinopteri; order Esociformes; family Umbridae; genus Dallia; species Dallia pectoralis. The sequence goes on from CM055736.1 coordinate 4,499,143, forward strand.
ATGGTGGTAGTCTTACAGTGGAATGCTAGGAGCTGGTTGGCAAATGGACAGGAATCCAAGCAGTACATTGTGGACATGTGTGTGAAACCAGATGTTATATGTATTACATGTGTGTGAAACCAGATGTTATATGTATTACATGTGTGTGAAACCAGATGTTATATGTATTACATGTGTGTGAAACCAGATGTTATATGTATTACATGTGTGTGAAACCAGATGTTATATGTATTACATGTATGTGAAACCAGATGTTATATGTATTACATGTGTGTGAAACCAGATGTTATATGTATTACATGTGTGTGAAACCAGATGTTATATGTATTACATGTGTGTGAAACCAGATGTTATATGTATTACATGTGTGTGAAACCAGATGTTATATGTATTACATGTGTGTGAAACCAGATGTTATATGTATTACATGTGTGTGAAACCAGATGTTATATGTATTACATGTGTGTGAAACCAGATGTTATATGTATTACATGTGTGTGAAACCAGATGTTATATGTATTACATGTATGTGAAACCAGATGTTATATGTATTACATGTGTGTGAAACCAGATGTTATATGTATTACATGTGTGTGAAACCAGATGTTATATGTATTACATGTGTGTGAAACCAGATGTTATATGTATTACATGTGTGTGAAACCAGATGTTATATGTATTACATGTGTGTGAAACCAGATGTTATATGTATTACATGTGTGTGAAACCAGATGTTATATGTATTACATGTGTGTGAAACCAGATGTTATATGTATTACATGTATGTGAAACCAGATGTTATATGTATTACATGTGTGTGAAACCAGATGTTATATGTATTACATGTGTGTGAAACCAGATGTTATATGTATTACATGTGTGTGAAACCAGATGTTATATGTATTACATGTGTGTGAAACCAGATGTTATATGTATTACATGTGTGTGAAACCAGATGTTATATGTATTACATGTGTGTGAAACCAGATGTTATATGTATTACATGTGTGTGAAACCCGATGTTATATGTATTACATGTGTGTGAAACCAGATGTTATATGTATTACATGTGTGTGAAACCAGATGTTATATGTATTACATGTGTGTGAAACCAGATGTTATATGTATTACATGTGTGTGAAACCAGATGTTATATGTATTACATGTGTGTGAAACCAGATGTTATATGTATTCAGGAGACGTGGCTCAAGCCGACCTTGGAGTTTGTCGTACGGGGCTATGTAGGGGTGCGAAGGGATAGAGAGAAAGGGGGGGGTGGGTGTGCGACCTTCATAAAGGCGGGGCTTCCTTACAGAGTGATAGGCATTGGGGTAGCACTTGAGTATGTAGTGGTAGGAGTCTGGGTGAAAGGTTGGTTTTAGAGGCCCTAGAGAGGGTAGATGGTCATGGAGAAGGGAAGGAAATGTGGTGTGGTGATTTTAATGCGCATAGTGCATTCTGGGGCGGGGAGAGGACGGATAGGAATGGGCAGGTGATCGAGGCTCTCATTGAAGGGAGAGGATTGGTGTGTCTAAACGATGGGAGGGGGACCAGAATGGATATGCGCACAGGGAAGGAATCAGTGTTGGACCTGACTTTGGTGTCCAGTGAGGTAGCAGGAACCAGTGAGTGGGAGGTGGCGGGGCAAACGACAGTGGGTAGTGATCATTACCCAATAGTATGTGTTGTGGGTCAGAGGGATAAGGAGGGAGTAGAAGAGGGGCTAGGTAGGTGGGTGTTCAGTAAGGCGGATTGGGTGCGTTTCAGGTGGTGAGTGAGCGAGGGTTGAAGAGTGGGGAAGAGGCAGGAGGGGAGGTGGAGCATCGGTACGAAATGGTAAGGGAAGCTTTAGTTGGGGCCGCCACGGAGACTATTCCTAAAAGTACAGGGAAACGGAAAAGGAAAGCAGTGCCATGGTGGTCAGAAGAGTGTAGCGTGGCGGTGAGGAGCCGAAATAAGGCCTTTAAACAGTTGAAGGTGAGGCACAGCTTTGAGACTCTGATACGATATAAGAAAGCGCAGGCCATAGTCAGACGGACAATACAGAGGGCAAAGCGAGAGTGCTGGCGGAGGTTCTGTGGGAGTTTAGGTAGGGTGACACCTGTGGGGGAGGTGTGGGGTATGATGAAGCGGATGAGTGGGGTCAGGAGGGAGTGGGATTACCCGGTTTTGGTGAGTGGGGAGGTGCAGGCAGTCACTGATGTGGAGAAGGCGGAGATGTTGGCGCAAGCTTTTGTTAGAGTTCATAGCTCGGAAAATCTGTCCATGGAGGGACGAAGAGGGAGGCAGGAAACGGCAGAACAGCATCGTTTGGTGCAGAGTAGAAGGGAGGATGGAAATGATGAGATGAGTGTACCGTTTACTATGGGGAGATGAGGAGGGTGATAAATAAGGCAGGTATGACGTCACCTGGGCAGGATGAGGTGTGTTATGTAATGTTGAGGCATCTGACTGATGAGGCACTTTAGGTAATCATGACGATGTATAATAAAGTCTGGGAAGAGGGGAAGTTGCCAAGTGGTTGGAAGGAGGCAGTGGTAGTACCAATCCGGAAGCCGGGGCAAGATCCGTCCAAAACCCACCAGCTATAGACCAATAGCGTTAACCTCACATATATGTAAGGTTATGGAGAGTATGATTGTAGAAAGGCTCACCTATTTTCTGGAAGTTAGGGGGCTGATATCACTTGTTCAGAGTGGGTTTAGAAAGGGTAGGGGGACGATGGACCCAGTGGTGTGCCTAGAGTCAGAGGTGAGAAAGGCTCAGGTAAACAAAGAAACAGTGGTTGCAGTCTTTTTTGATGTGGAGAAGGCATATGACATGATGTGGAAGGAGGGACTGTTGATTAAGCCAAGAGTCTTGGGGGTGGGGGGGAGGACCTATAATTGGATAAAAGATTTTTTGGTTGGAAGGCTAATCCGAGTCAGGATTGGGAGGGCAACATCGGCCAGCTATTTGGTAGAGAATGGTACGCCACAGGGTAGCGTGATTAGCCCTTTACTATTTTTAATTATGATTAATGATGTGTTTTCCCAGGTTGGGCCAGGCATTGGGACATCGTTGTTTGCTGATGACGGGGCAATATGGAAGAGGGGGAGAAATATACTGTATATAGTGCTGAAGGTGCAGGAGGCGATTCAGGTGGTAGAGGGGTGGGCGTTGGCCTGGGGTTTTAGGTTTTCAGTAGCCAAGACGCAGACAGTTTTTTACAAGGAGGAAGGTGGGTGAGGAGGTGCAACTCAAGTTGTATGGGGAAACTGTGGAGAGAGTTAAGGCATTCAAGTTCCTAGGGGTGATTTTTGACCCAAGACTGACATGGGCTGGACATGTAGAGAAGGTGGTTGCAAAATGTAAGAAGGTGCTGAATGTAATGCGGTGTTTGTAAGGTCTGCAATGGGGAGCGGCGCGCTCTTCGTTAAAGACAATTTATGTGGCCTTGATAAGGTCGGCTATAGACTATGGGAGTGTGGTGTACGGGGCGGCAGCTAGGTCAGTGCTGGCCAGACTGGATGTGGTGCAAGCTCAAGCCCTCAGGGTATGTAGCGGTGGTTTTAGGACGTCACTAGTCTCAGCCCTGCAGGAAGAAATGGGGGAGATGCCACTTGAGATCAGGAGAAGACAGCTTATGATTAATTACTGGATTAATCTCCAGGGTCATGGGCCATCTCACCCTGCTAAGAAAGTTCTGCAAGTTTGCTGGGAACATGGACAGGGCCAGACGGTGAGTTTGGGGTGGGTAGGTGATTCCTGGGCCAGACGGTTGGGCCTTTGGGGAATAGAATTTAGTCCCACGGTGGCCTTGCCACAGAGTCCGGTGTGGATGTGGCCATGTCCAGTAGTAGACCTGCAGCTGTTGGAGGAAATCCATGGGGATAGGAGGGGCTAGATCCGGCCCACATTTACACAAGCAGGTTGAGGTCGGTGTATGGAGGGTGTGTGCACGTCTATACGGATGGTGCGAAAGATCCCAGCACAGGGCGGACGGGTGCAGCTTTTAGTGAAAGGGTCAGTGGTAGTGAAGTCTTACGGCGGCTGTCAGATCACCTGGCCGTATTTACAGCTGAGTTGATTGCGGTGTTGTTGGCCTTACAATGGGTGGAGGAAAAGGTGCAGTGTGGGGTGGTTGTTTTCTCGGACTCGTGCACGGTCTTGAAGAGCTTGCAGTCCTGTAGTTCGCGCAGCAGACAGGACCTGGTGCTGGAGGTGCTGGAGACACTGGGTCGGGTGGTGCGGACAGGGTGCCAAGTTAGGTTTGTGTGGGTACCAGCGCATGTGGGGGTGGAGGGTAATGAGGCAGCTGACAAGCTGGCGAAGAAGGCCTTCGGGGAAAAGGAGGTCTCACTGGTGGTGAAGTGGAGTGAAGGGGAGGCTAAGAGTTTTTTTGGGGGAAAGGTCATGGAAAGGTGGCAGGAGCAGTGGGATAGGGGGGAGAAGGGGAGACATCTCTACCGGGTCCAGAGGGAGGTTGGGAGGAAGCGGATGCTAGGGGGTGGAAGGAGGGAAGGGACCATTTACACTAGGCTAAGAATAGGGCACTGTAGGCTGAATGGTTCATTACATAGGATAGGGAAGCACCCAACAGGCATGTGTGAGTACTGTGAGAATGAAGAGACGGTAGAGCATGTTTTGCTGCACTGTAGGCAATATGTGAGGGAGAGGGAGTGTATGAGGGAGAGTTTGAGGGAATGTGGTATTTTAGAGATTACAATGGTTAACTGGCTTGGGGGGACAGAGGTGGATCGCAGGTTTGACATTTTGTTTTCTTTTTTGAGGGACACAGGGTTGGAGGGTAGGGTGTAGGTCGGTCCTGGCTCTGGCCCACACTCCAGCATGGAAGGTGGCGGTAATGCACCATTAAAGTTGGATGCCAGCCGCCAGTAAACACCAATGAAGAAGAAGAAGTCAGCCTCGTTGCAAAACACTTTATCGGTTGTAGAAGAAAGCAGCATTTGTATCCTTTACCATCTCTCCGTGTTAAGCCTTGGAGAAGCTTTACTTGTAAGTATTTCAGTGATGATCATCTTTTAGCATCATTTATGTTTGTATTGTGTAGAAAAATAATATGTTTACGACATTATTTAGTCACCATGTTTCTGAGAAGTATTGCACTATTGAGTGTCACATGTAGCATTGCCCCTTTGAATGCTGTTAACATAACTAATTGTAATAGTTTTTTATTGTCTATATGTATTTATTTGTATACAATATTTACATATATCTAGTGTTGTAATGATTATAATCACAGCCTTTGTTTGTTATTTCAGTTTCACAAAGAAAAAGAATAAGGACAAGGACACCACCCTGAACACGCTCTACAAGACCCCAAACACCACCCTGAACACGCTCTACAAGACCCCAAACACCACCCTGAACACGCTCTACAAGACCCCAAACACCACCCTGAACACGCTCTACAAGACCCCAAACACCACCCTGAACACGCTCTACAAGACCCCAAACACCACCCTGAACACGCTCTACAAGACCCCAAACACCACCCTGAACACGCTCTACAAGACCCCAAACACCACCCTGAACACGCTCTACAAGACCCCAAACACCACCCTGAACACGCTCTACAAGACCCCAAACACCACCCTGAACACGCTCTACAAGACCCCAAACACCACCCTGAACACGCTCTACAAGACCCCAAACACCACCCTGAACACGCTCTACAAGACCCCAAACACCACCCTGAACACGCTCTACAAGACCCCAAACACCACCCTGAACACCAAGACCCCAAACACCACCTGAACACGCTCTACAAGACCCCAAACACCACCCTGAACACGCTCTACAAGACCCCAAACACCACCCTGAACACGCTCTACAAGACCCCAAACACCACCCTGAACACGCTCTACAAGACCCCAAACACCACCCTGAACACGCTCTACAAGACCCCAAACACCACCCTGAACACGCTCTACAAGACCCCAAACACCACCCTGAACACGCTCTACAAGACCCCAAACACCACCCTGAACACGCTCTACAAGACCCCAAACACCACCCTGAACACGCTCTACAAGACCCCAAACACCACCCTGAACACGCTCTACAAGACCCCAAACACCACCCTGAACACGCTCTACAAGACCCCAAACACCACCCTGAACACGCTCTACAAGA